>BHDV01045957.1:24301-62643 GCA_005406045.1 Adoxophyes honmai
CCCCCCGAAACTAAATCCTGGCTACGCCCGTGATAGAAATAACTTTCACAAACCGAGAATACGAGATACTATTGACGTTAGCGGGGACTGCGGGGGTGACGGTTCCGCTGTGACGTGCTACCTCGCCTCTGCCGCCGCTCCTCAATATAAGGTTCATGTTAACGATATTAGGAAGCTACAACACGGACTCAATCTAGTAAGCTTTGATAAATATTTTTATGTCTCAATCATTATTTACCTGTGACTTGGATGGCTATCAGCTGATGCACGATGTGCCGAGCGGTTATCTTGAAGAGATCCCGATTGTCGATCTTCTTTTTCTTGTAATACGGCATCAGAAGTTTAACTACTAATCCCGCTACGTCGACTTTCCCTTTCTTTTCTTCTTTAACAACTTTTTTCTCACTTTTCTGTTCGGGAACTTTCACTTCGTGTCGCTCCTTATTATGCCTGTGGTCCTTGGACCGACTTAAACTTAACTTATTCTTATCTTTAGAGTGATGATCGGACTTGTGTTTGTGATGCGAGTGTGATGTTTTAGTGGAGTCGCTTGTATCTTTAGCATGTTTCTCTACTTTTGTAGGTTTTTCGTCTTTTGCAGATTTTTCTACTTTAGCAGGTTTTTCTACTTTTACTGGTTTTTCTGCAATAACTACTGGTTCCGGCGGGTTTTCCGCAAACATCTTTAGCGCTTGTAACACTTTATCAGCTTCTTTGCTTAACTGGTGTGCCTTATCGAGTTTCACATCCTCTTCATCCATTATGACAGGATTAGAGATGCTCGTATCTGCAGATGAATTATTAGAATGGTCTTGGGAAGAAGTGTTTGCCGAGCTGCTTGCTTCTTTGCTTTCAGCGCTAGAAATAGCGGGTTCGTCAATGATAAGGTCACTCTCAGATTCACTATCTACGACCTTCTGCGCTGGAGGTGGATAGTTTTGCGAAGTTGCATCTAATTTTACTTGCAAGTGTTCAGTCTTTTTTCTATTTTTCTTTTCGTCGTGTTTCTTACTATGCCTTTTTATTCGCTCGTCATCATTGACGATTTTGGCTTCCTCCCTTTCTTTGTCATTTCGTGACGAATTGTCATTTTCATCACGATGTTTACTGTAGCTTTTTTTTCGGTCATTAACTTTAATCTTTTTAGCGTCTTGCTTTCCACTTTCATTTTCTGCCGATTTTTCAGTATCATCATGGATCTTACTGTGCCGCTTTTTGCGATCTTCTGTTTTATCTTTTTTAGCTTCGTGCTTGTCTCTGCTACTACCTGGTGATTTTCCATGCCCGTCTACTTTTTTCGTTTGTTTTTTTCTGCGATCCTCAGACCCGTGTCTTCTAGCATCATGCTTGCCTTCATCACTTTCTGGCGATTTCTTGCTGTGCCTTTCTCTTCTGTCTTCAATCTTAATTTTTTTAGTTTCTGATTTTTCTTCCTCGCTTTCAGAAGACTCCCCAAATAAGTCTTTAATTTTTCGTTTGGCCTGTATTGGTGATTTACCGGGAGATTTTAAATCTGCCGCCTTTTTGTGTTTTGTTTTATTATCCTGATGGCTACTATTTAACTCCTTATGGTTGTCGTTTTCAGAATGTCTTGAGTGTGATTTCATATTGGTGTTACTGCTCTCTTCTTTTTCTTTGCTTGGAACACCTTGTAACGTTATGTTAATAACAAATGTTTTTGTGTCAGAAGTTTCTTTTTCCGTATCCGACTCGTAGCCTGCTTCTTGTTTCAACGTGATGTCGTTGTGATGGCTATCGTTCTCCTTATAGTCTAGGTTACCCACATCCTCTAATTCTAGCGTATCATCTCCTGCATTCCTATTATCATCTATTACCAAGGCATCTTCGTCACTTTCGTTTGAAACACTGCTGCGAGATTCACGAGATGCTTTTTGAAAGAAATTCTGTAATTTGGTTTGCGAAAGCGGGTCTCTTTTAAATGAGTTTGCTTTTCTTTTTGTCTCTTTGTCTGCTTTTGAAAGAGGTCTCTCCTGATTTTTTGATTCTATGGACAAAAAAAATACATTGATTAAACTGAGATTTATGGCGGACAACCAAATTCTGTTTAATTAAAAAGAAAGAAGAAAATTAAAAGAAGTAACCATAGAACGGATAAAGCGGTCTTTCACAATGTTAAACCTCAAGGCACGCCCTCGGTAGTTTATAATATTATAACTTATAACCTACTAGCTTTCCGCCCGCGTGGAACTCGGTTATATTGCGGTATAAAGCGCCATCGATCTATCATCTATCGATCTATCATCGATCGATATCGATCTATCAAGCAAACTATATTTTTGTTTTCCCTCGGGAACTTCAATTTTTCCGGGACAAAAAGTAGCCTATTATTTAATCCGGACTTTCATTTCAAAGCAATCGGTTCAGTAGTTACGGCGTGAAAGCGGAACAAACAAACACAAACTCACTTTCTGACTTATAATATTAGTAAGGATAGTCAATCAACAATATCAACATGATACTACATACATATCCTCACGCCTGTATTCCCAAGAGGGGTAGGCAGAACACTTGAATTCAAAAATTCAGTGCCACGTTTTGCAATTTCAGGGTAACCATATGGTTAAACGTGATATTGCAGTAACAGGATGCTAGCCCATCGCCCACAATACACTAACCCTTTCCCAGAGTCGCCTCTTAGTCGTAAGACGTGGGTGTCGACCCACGGGAAAAAAGGGGGAGGTACTATTCTAACCCGGCACCACACTAGTAGAATTTGCCCATAATACCTAGTCGGTACTTAAGTTCTGTCACAAACAAAATTGGCTATAAAATTAAAACTAGACATGATATTAAAAAAAAAGTTTTTTTATTTAAAAGGTAATTTAGTTATCTTACATTAAATAAAATTTACTCAAAATGATTGCCTCTATTTTTCACACAAGCCTTCAATCTTCGCGGCCAGTCATCAATAGCAGCACGGACCATATTCTTGTCGATTTCGGGCCCTGCTTTAATCAATGATGACTTTAGGCTGTTCAAATTTTTGTGAGGTTTAGAACAGACCTTCCCCTTCATTTTCTGCCACATTTTGTAATCCAGTGAATTGAGGTCAGGGCTAGATGAGGGCTAATCTTGATGCCTTATTAGCTCGATGTTCAGGCGCTCGAACCACTCTCAAGTTGTTTTGGCCTTATGTGCTGGTATGGAGTCCCGTGAAACACAAGTGGCCGTCCTCCAAAGAGTGTCTGGGGCCGATCTTTTACTATGTGATCTAAAACCGTGTCTTGATACACTTATGCACTGATTTTGACACCTTTTTCACAAAAATGCACTTCAGTAGGGCCATAGTGAGACACACCCAACCAAATTATGATTGATGAGTGATGATCAGGGGTCGGATTTTTCATCGCATGATCCGAGGCAAGAAAACTATGGAGTCGATATTAAAATTAAACTTTTAATTCATATTCATACTCATACTCACTAATTTTCTTAGTCCCGTAATACTTTGCCCCTTGTGCAGGTTAACAGATTAAAAATGTTAATCGAAAATTAATCTTACTGAATAAAATTAAAATATGGAAAAAAAATCCATTATTTACTCGTTTTACAATTGTAATTTTGAAATGGACAATGCACATGCTATACCTTGTCAAGATTTCGAGGCACTCATTCCTGTATCTATAAGCTTTATGGATATTGGAAACTAAATGCACAAAATAAAAGTAATGTTTTATTTTACTTTATTTTTATTAACAATGTAATTTATTTCTACTCATAACGATTTATTATATTTACAATTTAATTTCATTCTTAATTGAATGAATGAGTATGAATATGGTTAAAATAATAATTTAATTTTAATATCGACTCCATAGTTTTCTTGCCTCGGATCATGCGATGAAAAATCCGACCCCTGGTGATGATGGATAATGGCCGTGATTCACTCTAGAAATGGCATTTCTAGCGGCCACAGAGCTGGTGGCGTACACCCTGTCATTTTGTTTATTCTACTTCTCTTCGATATTGAAATTTTTTTCGTCTGTAAACAGGATATTGCGGTGTCTGTTTCTCGCGTACCGATTTAGCAAAACTTTGAATTTCTTTCCTCTCATAGCTATCAGACGCGCATTCAGAAGATGCCCACTCTTTTTTCGGTTAGCCCATAGTCCCAGGTCTTCATTTAGTACTTTTTTATGGTACTTCAGGATAATCTCATCTCTAAAGCTATCAGTTTCTGCTTGAGGACGGAATTTCTTGCAATGCGCCCCTTGATTGCTTTGATGACCCTTGGAGTCCTAACAGTGCCAGGTCTGCCGGTTCTTTTCTCGTCATCGACACTAGAAGTTTCATAGTATCTCTTGATGGTACGGTATACGAACCTCTTTGTGATTTTTGACTTTTGAAGCAAGTTGAATATCGTCTTCAGTGGATCGCCGCAACGATGCAATGCAATTAATGCTACTCCGTCCTCTTTACGAGTCCACTCTATCGTAAAAATTAATTGAATGTAATAGCGATTTAGCAGATTATTAATCACAAAATATCAGAAAATAGATCACCATTTCAATTTTTTTTCTTGGTGTCCTATTTTTAAAATAAATAGCCTGTGACAGTATTTAAAAACCGACTAGGTATATAAATATAGGAATATCTATACATATAATAAATCTGTAACAAGTCCGTGTCTGTACATTGAAGATATTTGAGAAAAACTGTTACTAGGGCTATTTATTAGCGTAATAGAACCCAAAACAATAGTTTTTAGAATTATTGTCTGTTTGTCTGTTTGTCTGTTTGTCTGTTTGTTTGTGCGCGCTAATCTCTAAAACGGCTTAACGTAGAAGGTTGCGGTTTTCACTGATGTATAGGCAATTTTTCGGATTAACATATAGGGTATATTTTATTTAAAACGATTCACAAATAAAAAAGTTACGTCCATTTTAAGAATTGATCAATTAGTGCTTGAAAGTATCGTTGTTGGTTTATAGAAAACTTAGTGAAAGCATTGAAGTTTCGTAATTTATAGTCCTTTAAATGATAACATGGAACTTGCATAATTATGAAAAAAAAAATAGATAACACACGAAAAAAAGTCCAACATAAGAAGAGCTGGCAGTAACATAATAAACCATACAAAATAGGGTTCATTTTAAGTTGGACGTTGCACAGGCGCGGCAAGCACTACTATAAAGCCCGCCGCGAGCTCCACCGCGGCCAACCTAAACAACTCAACCCCCTGAACATCTTGGAAGTTGACGTCCTACTGGAGGCCCGTCAACTACGGATCTTTGCGGCCTACAGACCGGCGGCATCACCGGCCAACATCACGGCAGAACTTGGCGTGGCATGGCCAACATCACGGCATGGCACCCTGCAGATCATCCTGGCGGGTGATCTCATCGTCAATCATCCAGCCTGGCACTCCATCAACACAGATACCGCCGGAAGGGCGATCCACAAAGCCGCAGTCTTGGGACCCAAAGAACAGACCAATTACTGCGTTGCGAGCGGGTCGGAGCCAGTCATAGACTTCGCAATTAGCAAGAAAGCGACTGTGGAGATAGTGCAGGAGGCACTCCCTGACTTGGCATCCGATCACATACCAGTCCTGAAGTCCACGGCAACCACAATAGAACGGTGGCTGGGAAGACGCATCAACTGGAAAGTATTCTCAGCAGCTCTGGAGAAAAAATCCCAGACCTGACCGATCACATCCGCTGAGGATGTGGAAGAAGCCGCCAACACACTGGCCGCCAAAATCCAGAAGTCGCTTAGTCGAGCTACACACACTACCGGAAACAAAGAGGAGAAACTCACTCCCAACCCAGATCCAGGGTCTCATACAGCGTAACCGCCAACTGAGGCGGCGGTGGCGGCTGACTAGATGCCCTTCCCTAAAGACCCTGGTAGAAAAGGCCAAAGAACTGAAGTTGCATGTTACAGAGGCCTGGTAGAGCCACATCGCGTCGATAGACGGAGACGTCCTCTCCATCGACCGGCTGTAAAAACAGCTGAGCGCAACATCGACGCCAACGAGACCACTGCGAGATCGGGACGGCCAAATGTGGTACAAAACGGAAGACGAGGCGGAGATCTTCGCCGAGTGCCTCGAGAAACAGTTGCAGCCGAACCCATGGGACGACGCCGAGTACACAGCAGCACTCAGCGAAGCGAACACTTGGAGATATACTTCACCCCACCCATCGAGACCCGCCGTGACAACCCAGTTATCGTCTCGCCCAGCGAAGTGGAAAGGGAGCTAAAGAGATCTAACCCAAAGAAAACACCTGGCGTCGACACGATCCCGAACATGGCCCTCTGCGACATCTACCGCGATGGACCATCGCGGCGATGACTAGAATCTCAAACGGAGTCACGCGCACCGGCCATTTCCCGACGGCCCGGAAGCTCGGTCGGTTGATAATGATACCGAAGCTAGGGAAGAATCTACAGAAACCGGAGAGTCATCGACCGATCGCGCTCCTCAGCACCACTGCCAAGGTGTTCGAAAGGTTAATGCTAAAACATCTGCAACCACACAGCACCGCGCCAAAAACAGTTCGGCTTTCGTAGAGCGCACTCCAAAACCCTGCAGCTAACGAGAGTGCTTCACTTCCTGGCCGAGCCGAGAAACAGGAAGGAGCAAGCAGCGGTTGTATTGCTTGATATTGAAAAGGCGTTCGACAGGGTATGGCATGAGTGGATGCTATTCAAACTATCTGCGTTACCAGCTCCGCGCTCTGGCCTCCTTCCTAAATGACAGAAGACACGTCGTGACGGTGGAAGATGCTACCTCAACGGAGCGCCGCATCCTAGCGGGCGTCCCACAGCGAAGATGTCTGTCACCGGCCCTTTATGTTCTCTTCATCGGCGACTCTCCGGTGATCGGTGACGTCCAACTGGGACTTTTCGCCGACGACGCAGCCTACTTCACTTCGTTGATGAATATCACCCACGCGACGAAAAAGTGAGCTGGTACATCCCTAGGGACCCCCCGACGCCTGTTAATCTGGCGAGCAGGAACCACCGGTGGGTTTTTAATGGATATGCCTTCCTGTGAGGAGAGCCCTACATAACCGTCGCGTCGTCCCCAAGACGTGACGGTATGCGAAAAGCATTTTCCCACCGCCCAAAAAAAGCCGCACCGACTGCACGACCAAGAGGTGTCGTGGACCAACTCGGCGAAAAACCTGGGCTTAAGCAGTACGTCGAAGAGGGCCCTCCCTACCCTAGAAAACTCCACGCTTTAATTCTCGCCGGCTCCACGTGTAACATCGTGTACAGAGATATCTAATACTCAAAGTTAACTTTTTCCTGTAAAACACCCAAAATATAACCAATGGTTTTGCACGTTCCAAGTTTCACAAAACGTATCGTGTATGTGTTTTCGCACGTTCAAGTTCACTTTCTTTTCTTGATATTAATTCGTACAAATGAACAGACAGTATCTGATAATCAGAGTTATTATTATTAGTACCCAGAATTAAATCGAAGTCCACGCGGACGGAGTCGCGGGCACAGCTAGTTTTATAATATGACCTCCTCGAATGTCAAACGTAATGAAACTATAATATATTACATGTTTTGTACATACCTCTCTCTAATTCAGCAGCTGTTATAAAACCACCGAGATTCGAAGATTTTTCCTTCTTAGATTCCTCAAACTCCTTCACGAATTCTTTGAGCGTGTTGCGTTTCTTCGGCTCGTACTGTTTGAGAGCTGGATAGAGACCGTCGTGTGCTTTGATCGCTGATATCTACAAGACGAATAATATAAAATAAATAATGCGAAGTACCTAGTTAAGGTAGTTAAGGATTGTAGGTAATTAAACAAATGAGTACTTGGGTGTGTACTTGGTAACTAATTATCATTATAATGCTATCACCTGGGCGTTTACTTGTTATTTCGACGACATCTAATAACATCTACCAGAGGTTCCCAAACTTTTTTTTCATGAACCCCGACTGATTGAGGTGCGGGCGGTAGGCCGTTTCTGAGCGCAGTTCATTCCGGCTCGCGATCGCTAGTGCAAGCAGCTAACGGTCATTTTATGAAAGAGACACACGTGTTCACATAGCTAGTTCTCAAGATGCGTCAAAGTATCGTAGGACATAAAATTAACTGTCAATGCAAGCAAATGGTTATTATTACATAAATGTATTCGAATACTTTAGAAAAAAATCTGTACAAAAACAATTAATATTGAAAACAATTTGATATATAATAAACTTTTTTCGCTGCTAACGAGTTATACTATACTACTCCCTTTTAAGGAACGCGTTCAATAACCAGTCTGTTTGTCAGCCTATTATAACCTATCAAATAATTACTTACCGTCTTGACAACAGCCCGCCTGTACAGGCTGATGACAGTTGAGGCGGAAAAGGCCTCATACTCTAGGTCTGCGGCGCACTGCTCCACGTCGAGCCGGGACAGCGGCCTCTCGGGCTCCTCCACGCCCTTCATCCTCGACAGGTTCGCTGAGAGCGCGTCTTTTATTAAGGAGAGGTGGATCTCTCGCGTGGCTACTATCAACCCTGTGATCTATTATGTATTGCTTATAAACCGTCAAACAATTACCTACCGTTTTGACAACAGCCCGCCTGTACAGGCTGATGACAGTTGAGGCGGAAAAGGCCTCATACTCCAGGTCTATATGCGCATATTGCCTGTAATAAAAAAAATACTTACCGTTTTGACAACAGCCCGCCTGTATAGGCTGATGACAGTTGAGGCGGAAAAGGCCTCATACTCCAGGTCCGCGGCGCACTGCTCCACGTCGACCCGGGACAGCGGCCTCTCGGGCTCTTCCACGCCCTTCATGCGCGACAGGTTCGCTGAGAGCGCGTCTTTTATTAAGGAGAGGTGGCTTTCTCTCGTGGCTACTGTCAAGCCTGTCACCTGGAAAGAAGGTGGCATATAATCGACAGCAAATATTTAATTTAGTTGAGTCAATTTTTTTTATTGAAATGTATTTTTCCCGGCCGGTGCTTTGTGCGCGTTTTTTGGTTTAATTTCGAATATTACAACCGATGTCAACGCATCACCGCTTCCGCTGTCGGTGGAGTTGTAGCTAATGTATGCTTTTAATTTATTACTACGCGGCCTTGCACGGGACTTAATCACGTAAGAGTATGATTTCAATTACCTCGACGTTACAGCGACCGTCTAGTATAAGTATACTCGTAACCACATCCAATACGTCGAGTTAATTAAATCATACAAACACATACATACATACATATTCTCACGCCTATATTCCCAAGAGGGGTAGGCAGAGCATACGAATTCAAAAATTCAGAGGCACGTTTAGCGATTTCAGGGTAACCCGATGGTTAAACGTGATGTTGCAGTGACTGGTTGCTGGCCCATCGCCCACAATACACTAATGCTTTCCCAGTTATTTCACATGGGTGGTTAAGTACCGCGTAGTAATAAATATGGGAGAATCACGAGTTTTAAAACATCATAATGTATTTTACCTTAGTACCGGTGCTCTCGGCAGCGATACACTTGGAGAACTTAGCCGACTGCGCGTCGTCGCTCGGTCGGCGGCCGTCCGCGCGGCGGCGGTTGGCGAACTCCTTGAGTATGAGGTCGCGCGTCTGCGCCGCCACGCGTCTCCGCTCGCCTTCCGCGTCCGACCCGCTGTCCGAGCCGCCGTATGACTCCATTTCTCTAGAATATAAGTGCACTGTGAAAGCGGCTTAGCACGACAGGGAAAAGATGCGCGCGAGATAGACTATACCGGTCACTGTTTTACTTGAGACATCAGAAAGAGACAGCTAGTCTCTCCCGCGCGCGAAGGACTCGTTGCTGTACTATGCCTACAGCCGCTAGCTTTAATAACTGCCGAAGTATGCGAAAATGTCTGACGTGCCCTAAAGCCCCTAGTAATAGAGACGTATCATACATATACAACGTTACAAAAAACCGGGTAAAAATGTAAATTATTGAAGCGAAAAATTATTAAGCTGTCACTTAATAGAACTAAAAAGTTAACATAGATTGACAGACAGTGTGTATTCTTTGGCGGAATTTAATTTTTTTATTCACCAAGGTTTGCAAAAAGAGGATTATTTTTTTTCAAATATTGTAAATGGACTCCTTATAAAGGGCCATTTAACCCCCTTTCTTTACTCGCATTCATATAACACGTTGTATAAACGCACTGTGCTGCCGCTGGCGTTAATAACTGCCCAAGTGTGCGAAAATGTCTGACGTGTCTTATAGCCGATAGTAACAGATATTTATGCAGCTTCGTTGTAGTGGTCGGCAATAAACTTGGCCAGATTTTAAGTGGTGGGGTGCATCCTTTTATCTCCAAAAAAGCGATGCGTGAACTTTCCTTTACTACAAAAATTCTTTCCAAGTTTGATTTCGAGAACTACAACTACACGTAAGGAATTCTAAAAAAGTTTAAATAAACATTTCATGTACACTTCAAAAGTTATATTCTTTAAAGTTTCTTATAATCACGCCAACTATCAAATGCAACTACAGTGTTCCTAAAAATTGCATGTAATATCGTTTTAAATATAATAAAACAACATAAAAATGAACAATAGCACCCAATTCACCTGTGTTATTGTTTTCCCAAATCAAATCAGTCACGAAAGACTGGAATAAGTGACAAACGCGAGTGACAAACTGTTTATTGGTATTTATTAATCTACCCTCAAATTGCGATACTCATAGTAATGTGTCAGCTACAGAGGTATTGCCACAACAATATCATGAATTCCCCCAAAAACCCTAGACAACTTCGGGTGGTAGCCCAAATATGATGCCATGGCCATGCCAGCACTAAAAATGAAAGAAATCAAGGATCACCTAAACCTAATTCAGCACTCAAACTCATAGGAATGAACTAAAAATATAATTGTGGCCGGATTTATTTTTTCCCTTAAATATAATTTTTCACTTCTCATGCTCTTAAAGTGATTCTTTAGTCCCTATATAGCGGGCCTAAAACTCCTTTTTAAGCTCTAGGGGCTAAAGTAATATTTTTTTAATTGGCCTTAGAAACCTCTTAAACAGCCAGTCACCGTGTTTGTGAACGTAGGATTATCGCCATTTTTATAGACGTAAAAATAACCTCAAAATGTCAATGAGGCTATTTCTACGTCTTTAAAAATGGCGGTAATTATTACTCTGCCAAAAAAACTTTTAAAAGTGATTTAATTTCGCCCAACACGATTATTGATTGCGAATAATAATTTATTTCGTTATAATAATTATTAACACATTTTATTATGCATAGTGTAATAATAATAAGCTTAAAAATAGTTTAAAGTTAAAATCTGTTGGCTAAATATGCAAGCATTCAAAGCGTCACTTTACAAAAAAAAAGTAAAGAAAAGAAAAACCGCGTTTTTTTTTTTAATTTTTCTTAGGTTAGATTAAAACATATTTGTACATGGAAAGCTTTGTTGTAATCAGTATTGTATTTTTATATAACAGAAAGAACGTCGTTTTTTTCCTCGCATTCAAAGTGAAAAGTAGAGTGTTTAACGCGAGACTAAACAACCATAATGACACTCGAACTATAGCCACCCTCGCTATGCTCGGGTGTCTAAATATCTCGTGACATTATGGCTTGTTTTAGTCCCTTGTTGAACAATCTACTATTAAATAAGTATATTAGGGGGCTCCCATACAAAAGAACCAGATTGTTTGCAGTTTTTGACACGGAATCCTTCGATCGCGAGGCCGACTCGCACTTGTTTTTTTTTGTAGTGGTCACCCTGAAAATTTCAGAGTACAAAATTTCAGTTACCTTTGTTGGGTGCTCCCGCCGTCGCTAAGATTTGAGGCGATCACTCTAGTCCAATGACCTCTGTTGGGCGCTCTTGCCGTCACTACGATCTGTAGAGGTAACTCTAGTCCACTGACCTCTGTTGGCCGGTCCTCCCATCGCCATACAGCTCTCCGGGCTCCACAGCAGCCGACACCAGCCCTCCCTGCAGGCGCGCGCACATGGCCCGACGCTGGTGCTGATCCAAGGCGCGCCGCACTGCCCTCGCGTCCGCGCACACGTCGCAGCGCGCCGCGCACACGGGGATCTCCTCGCCGAAGAACTCCGCGAATGTTTTGTGCCGGCATCTGTGACAGAGTTCAGGAGACGTCATATAGCAAAGCCTTTATTGGCCCCAGCTCACTTAACGTCTTTCGAGCGTCGTCGTCTCGTGAAACGCAACGTTTAAGTTCGGCGCCGCAACGTTAGTGGCGTCTTTCGAACGACAGCACTCGTTAACGCCTCCGTAGTGTCGGCGCGGCGTTAATGAGTCTGTGCAGACGACGCGCCGACGCTGCGCAGGCGTTCACGAAATGACAACGCTTGAAAGACGCTAAGTAGGCGCGAGCCCTTTTGTAAATAACTTTAGCAACAAACAACAACAAAAAATCATTTTCGATACAAGTGCTTTGCAGGCTGTACTTTTTTCCAACTGTACTTCATTATTCATATACATAAACATTCTAAATTATGTGGACCAAATTTCAAATCAATGAGACCAACCATTAAAGAGTTCCCTCCATCAGAGACGGTCCCGACTGGGCCACCAGAAGTCTACTACTAGATTATACATTGACTTTCATGACAGAAAAAAATACTCACTTGACTTCTTCGCAGTACTTGACCATGACGTCAAAACTCCTGCAAGCGTTCTTGCACCTCTGCTTCTGCTCCGGTGTCTTGGCGCGCGCCAGCTCGGTCTTGAGGAGGAAGCTGACCGCGTTCCGTTCGCTGAGGCAGTAGTAAATGCGGCAGAAGGCGGGCTTGCCGTCACGCCCTGCGCGACCCGATTCCTGGCAGATAAGGGTCCCGTGACTAACTAAATAATTACTTCAACGGGGGAGGTTTATGTAGGTACAACTGTGCCGTGACGTGCTACGAATTAAAACAAACTAACTGTGCTTAATGGTCAATGGTTTTTTTTTTAGCCTAATAGTATATCTGACTTCTGGGCAAAGGCCTCCCTTTTCTTCTGTCACTCTTCCCTATCTTGAGCACACACCTGCCAATCGTCTTGAGAAGTATTTAGGTTGTTCCGCCACCTACTCTTGGGTTTGCCCTTGTTCCTTTGGCCAACCCACGGAACCCAATGACTGATTTACTCAAAAATGGACGTAATCCAATGTGTTGGCCATTTATTCCTATCAGCTTTCAGCTCGCGCAGATCCACTTTCCACCATTAACTTGGCCTACAAACAAGAAGACGCCATACTGCGATCATGTTGCTTTTTACCATGATAATGCTGGTTTGATAGGAGATCCTTACCAAAGTATACAATCCTTATTTTGGTAAAAGCCGCTCAAAGATCTACGAATTTGACATGAACTACACAGTTGGTAGGTCAGAAAAACTAAAAGGAGAAAAAATTCCAATTGTGTCAATCTTTCATTTACTTCTGCTGTTAGTTGGAACAAATCCTGTGGCGTTCCGCCATCGCCGAAGATGCTCATACCGCCTACCCTCTCCATCTTCTGGTTACCTGGTAGTAGGCCGCGACGTTCTGCGCGAGGCCCCAGTGCGCGACGGCCCGCACGCCAGCCTTGTCCACTCCCATGCCGAAGGACACGGTCGCACACACGCACGCAACTTCCCCTCGTGACCAGCGCTCCTGTGCCGACACCCTCTCGCTCGCCTTCATGCCTACACAAAGACGGCCACATTTTTAGGCCATAGCGACCACGGCTGGAGAGACATTCAAAACTGATATGCTTTAAAAAGAAAGATTGTTAAGTCGCGCGCGAGTTAAACTATACCTGTCACCTGAGACATCATAAAGTGATAGGTAGTAAATCTCTCACGCGAAACAAGTCGCGCGTTTGCTCTTTTAAGCCTACTGTAGTCTATATCGCGCGCAAGGCGACTCGAAAGTTTCCATACTAACAGAAGTGAAATACAGTAGAACCCGCTTAAGACGATTTCTCAGGGACCCTGACAAAAACGCGTCTTAAGCGAGAAAGCGTATTATGCGGGAAAGGGAAGGTAAAACATACTACATGTTTTAATTTTGGTATATACTCCTCATGTCAAGCCAACAATGGGATCTGTTCCTGTCAATAGAGAAGGCGTAAGCGCGGAGGAAAAAAATCCAAGATGGCAGCCTCCGCCGAGGTCAGCCCGCACCTACAGCCGGGCCGAGCCAAGCGGTCACCGCCCGCCCCCGGAAAGGAGAAGACGACGCGAAGCTCAGACACTTCAGAAGGCGAGAGAGTGCCGACACAGGAGCTGATCCTGTTCATTCAGGAGATCCAAGCCGGTCAGAACCCAGTGGCATTTCTCTTGGAACGGCTAGCCACTCTGCACGCCTGGAGTGACTAGCCGGCTTAGGACGGCCCACTGGAACACCTCCGGACTTACGCCTTTTAAAACCGGGTTGCGACGTCAATGAATGGGGAACCAGAAGTCTGACGTAGCACAGAAGACGACCATCGAGGCCTGAGGGCCCACTCGGGAGCGGGAAGACCCCGCTGAAGGGGGCCAATGCCTCGAAAAGCATCTCTCGAGACTGACAATACGAGCACCTCGGCTCGGGCTCCAGCGTATTAAACGGGATGACGAATCGTATTAAGCGTTAAGAAATGTATGAAGATATGTCTCAAGTTGCAGGGACTGGCGTAAAGTGGCGTATTAAGCGAGAAATCGTATTAAACGTGATCGTCTTAAACGGGTTCTACTGTATATCTTCCATATTTTTTTTGTATGGAATCAATTTTTAGTTCATATCTTATAGGTATTATTATAAAAACACACCTCCATGATATGCTAATGATGTTAAACCCCTCTTGGTCAACATGTGTGATAATTCTTCAGTTTGATCTCTTGTTCTACAATAAACAATCACAGCATTCTTGTCTTTCTAAAAAGAAGTAAAGTCCCATATTAGTAAAAATATGCTTTTCGTTAATCTTGTTGTTTATATTGTAAATATTGTGTATACTTATACTTACTATTTTAACATTCTCTTCTTCTTTTAGACTCTTCTTTAAAAATTCTGTCAAATGCCCAACTTCATCATCTATACAATTTTGGTAAATAACATCATAAAACAAATTCTTCCTAAAACTTGGAGTCTTAAACTGTGCTACAGGAGTCAGTAGCTTGAGATTCGAAAGTATATCTTTAGTGACTTCAGCACTGGCTGTAGCAGTCAGTGCGACCCATGGTACTGATTTGTACTGCTCTCTGAGGTCACCCAATTTCAAATAATCAGGACGAAAGTCATGCCCCCACTCACTGACGCAGTGAGCTTCATCAACAACAACGTATGATACCTTCCTATACTTGGTGAGATGCTCCATCAATGATTTGAAAGTTCCCGTTGCTGCCTGCTCAGGTGTCACATACAAGAATCTTGTGTTGGGTTTCATACTTCTCAAGTCATTTAAGACTCTTTCTCTGTCTTTTGTGGTCATTTTGGAGTTTATTGATTCTGCTGTGATTTTGTACTTGGTTAGGTGGTCTATTTGATCTTTAATGAGGGCCAGCAGTGGGGAGAACACGATCGCCACCTTGCTGTCCTGAAGCATCGCTGGCAGCTGGAAGCACAGGGACTTCCCCGAACCCGTGGGCATGGATACATAGACATCATGAACACCTGGAAAGATATGGAAGGCTTAGTAGATAGTGAAGTCTAGAAGTGTATTTTGTGATCAATGTGATCATATTCATCATATGGTTTAGTTTCAAAATGAATAATAAATTATACCATAAACATAATGTTGTTTTAGCACAAAAAATAATATATAGAACCCAATGTTCGACAGCTTAAATTGAGTGACAGACACTGATTCTTACTTTACTGGTGCAGGATCAGTAATGGGTTCTTTTCTTTGTGCTAAAAGTACTAAAGTAGAGCACCCAATATAAATATAAAACTGAAAGTTTAGGTAATTCAAATTAGATAAATATTACTAAAATTTGTCTGAATTTGAAATCAAAACATGGGTGTACATTAATTAATAAATTAAAATTGTGCATATGATTAATTTAATATATACAAATATAACAAAAATGTGGATAAAAGAAAGTGCGACTCTATTCTCAGATTCCGTTTTGAACTTTGGCAGCACTGTTATAACACGACTAATTTACATTGTGATTTCTCTCGTTCAATGTAAGATCGTTCTACTCTTACCAAATATAGCAGTATTAAAATTATTGCGTGTTATGTTTGATGTTTATTTTTATAATAGTATATATAACACATAATTTTCACTTTCTGGACTCACCCCTTGCAATTGCTCTTACAGCTCGCTCCTGAAGTTCACTTTTAAACTTACGGTGTCCAAAATACTGCGACAGTTTTTCTGAGACATTATCCATATCGAGGACTTTCTTTTTGACGCACAGTAGTCACAGGTATTTCACTAGCTTTTATAAAAACTACACAACTAGATGTGTTGACATCGCAACACATATTTTATTAAAGATGTCTTTTATCTTCAACAATAATAACAATAGCCCAAAACAACCTCAAAATTATTCACTGACATTTGCGAACGACGTAATCCGGCAACCGACCGCCCGCCATATAAAAATCAGGTTGTGCAACTGCATAAACTGCACAAAATAACCGCGAAAAGTTAAACCGGAAATTTTAATTTTACAGGTATAATGAGTAAACGCAAAAATCCTTCAGGAACGGACAACTTCAATGATGATTTCTGTGAATTTCTTATGGAATTAGCAGAGTATGAGAAAAATGTTAGCCGTAACGTTCACAAATATAATGCCTATCGAAAAGCAGCGAGTGTTTTAGCTGCACTAGATAAAAGAATTGAGTCCGGGGATGAAGCAAAGAAGCTAAAAGGAATCGGAGAAAAAATAGCTAAGAAGATCGACGAGTTTCTTCAAACTGGAAAACTCAAAAAACTTGAGAATATTCATCAGGACGAGGAAGCTCAAGCAATTTCATTACTAACGCGCGTGTCGGGAATTGGTCCCGTGAAAGCTGCCGATTTAGTGCGAAGTGGTATAAAAAGTATTGAAGACTTGAGAAAAAATCAGAAGAAGTTAACCCATCACCAATTAATTGGATTGAAGTAAGTACCTATGACTTGTGGATTTTTTTCATGAATTATGTAGGTACTGCGGTCTTTCTTTAAATAATGTTTTTATTATCACTGTTTTTAGGTATCTACCTACTTTGTTGAAGTAGGGAAAAGTAAACGATTTTATTTTTTACTTTTGGTGCATGTAGTTATGTACCTTCTTACAGCAAAATCTCATTGCGATAAAGTTGTACCATGGGCTACTAAAGTACAGTCCTCGGAATCTAACTTGGCAAGATATTAAGTAGTAGATGTAAGATTGCGCATCGTTTTTTTAAATTAATATTACTCCACTACTTAGATAACCTTAATTCATCATCATCATCATCATCATTTCAGCCATAAGACGTCCACTGCTGAACATAGGCCTTCCCTTTAAACTTTCACGAATAACTGTTGGAAGCGAACCGCATCCAGCGTTTTCCGGCGACCTTAATTGCCAAATTGTAAATGCTGGGGACTGTAGTTTGTATGCTTTTTTGGGCATAAAATATACGTTAAACTTACACGAATGATTAATCAGAATCATTTATTCTTTCACATTTATTTGCAGGTACTTTGAAGATTTTGAAAAAAAAATACCAAGGGCTGAAATTCAAGACATTGAAAAGAAACTGAGAGAAATCATAATTGGTTCCGATCCACGATTTACGGTAACGATCTGCGGTAGTTACAGGTAAATCGAATAAGTATGTTTGTATTTGTAAGTATACCTACTGTAATAAAGTAAACACGTCTAGGTATTAAAAATAAAGGATCCTTTCGCTATTTTGCTTCGGAAATTTTGAAATAAAACATTTTGCGATTTAGCATTTCTTTTCTCATCTCCTCAATAATTATATTATGTACTGAGTTTCAGACGCGGAAAACAAGAAAGCGGTGACATAGACGCATTAGTAACGCACCCTTCAATACAGCCGTCAGGAGGCAAGAAGAAAGATAACGAGCATATACTAAAAAAACTAGTGGACACTCTGAGCGACCTGGTGACTGACACTCTTTCTATGGGAGACACTAAGTTCATGGTAACCACCTTATTGAGTCGCTTATATTAAAATCTTAATCATTCTAAGTATGTACTCTACTTCTATAGTATTCTAAGGGCGATGGAGAGAGCGATGTTCGGCGTTTCTCTGCGAGATCGAATCAGGAATGAGGAGATCCGCAGAAGAACCAAAGTCACCGGTATCGCTCGAAGAATCGACAAACTTAAGTGGCAGTGGGCAGGGCACATAGCTCGTAGAACTGACGGCCGTTGGGGCGGAAAGGTTCTAGAGTGGCGTCCACGTACCGGCCGGCGCAGCGTGGGTAGGCCCCCCGCAAGGTGGACCGATGACTTGGTGCAAGTCGCGGGAAGCCGCTGGATGTGGGCAGCGCAGGACCGGTCATTGTGGAGATCCTTGGGGAAGGCCTATGTCCAGCAGTGGACCTTTGTCGGCTGATAATGATGATGACTTCTATAGTAAAAAAAATAAAAAGGGTTCAGTGTAAACTTTACACCCAAATTTCTATTTTGTAGGGTGTCTGTCGCCTCTCCGGCGAGCTTCCGGCGCGCCGCCTCGACATCCGGTTGATCCCAAGCGATCAGTACCACTGTGCCGTGCTATACTTCACCGGCAGCGATGTCTTCAACAAAACTATGCGCGCGCATGCCTTGGAAAAAGAGTTCACGCTTAACGAGTACTCGCTTAGGCCAGTTGGAGTTACAGGTAATTAGTATAGCTTGTACTATTATCTATTCTGTGGTAATAGTAGGTGCCATCCCTAATTATCCATTTCAAGTATTGTCAATGATTTGGACAGAATAGAGAAAAAGGTATGCTAAAACATTCGATAAACTGCCTCCTGGCTGAGAATTTAAAGATCAAGAAACGAACGTTACAAGTCGACACACGTTAATAGAAGTCCTGGCGATGCATGTAGGTATACCTGCGCAGGGCATTATTGATGAGCAGTGGTGTACGTGGGAGGGCCAAAGAAGCGCGCGGTCAGTGCGCCACGCCATTGGTTTGTTAGTTCGTTCGTTAGTGTCGTTTTGTGCTGAGCTATTATTACGTGCGTCGACTTATAGATACAGTCAATCTTAACAGTAAAGAGTAAAGCTCAATAGATTATAATTATAAAGATCCGTAGCGTTATTGTCTAAGGCACCAAAAATCTAAACGTGTTTAATTTGACAGTTCAGTGTCAGTTCGCTTTGAAATGTATCAATTTCGAAAAGATTTTTGATTTCAACTGTCAAATGTGCGTTAGATAATAGCGCTGGCGGTTCAAACGGGATTGATTTCAAAGATCAATACGCTTTCAAACTGCCACCAAAGTCACATTTCTAAGCTGTTTAGTCTGCTGTAAGTGGACTCGATCGATTATTTACTTCTTTTATTTTCTTCACCAGGTGTTCCTGGTGAGCCGGTTCCCGTGTCATCGGAAGAAGAAATATTTGACTACATAGACTATCCTTACAAACAACCAGAAGAACGTAACATGTAAACTAAAATAAAATAAAAATCGTTTATGTTCTTAATAGATTTATTGCTTTACAAAAATATAATATCACAAGTCTTCAATAATTACGACAAGATAACATTGCATAATTTTCTTAATTATCATATTGCATTCGATATAGTTTGACAAACTTGTTTTAATGAGCTTTGTGTATTCTCTTCTACAGTTCACGAAATTATGATATAAAAAAGAGTGAATGTTAAAACTAAAAGTCTACGTAATACCTCAGCGCGTCCCTCAGACAAACGGAATGATAGAGTGTGTAAATCAAACTCTCAAGATCCAGGATGCATGGCAATCTATACAATCTGCAACATACTACAACACATTTTTCAAATTTTCTATTTAAAATGCACCTTATTGCCAGTGAAATAAGCTTAATTTCCAATTTCGAAATTTAACAGACTGTGTTGTTTTACACATAAAACTACCGTGAGACTCACTCATAATGAAAAATAACGAATTAATCTCGGTCGAGCTAATCTCGGTATAGAAAACGTGAGTAATTCGTTATTTTTCATTATGACTGTGTTGTTGTTAAATGTATTTCACGTTCCACGATGATTATTTAGGCTTAGGGCTTTTGGATGCTCGCCGTGGTTCTAGAATCCATGGAGTCGCCATTTATGTTAAAATTCTAATAAGATTTTTTTCTAAGTCTAAAAAATAGTATAGTAAAATATGTATTAGCTTAAACATAATAATTTATTAATTTACTTTAATTCATTAAAACAAAAATATCTTCTCGCATCTAATAGGTATGTTTTATTCGGCATTATTGACATTCTGATGAGGTACTGTAACTTGTGTAGAGTTATGATAAAATTAATTAGTTACTGATAAATCATGACACTTATTTTTACTCTTTGATTTGACGTTGTCAAAAAAATATTTAAGATAATGGCGACTCCATGGATTCTAGAACCACGGCGAGCATCCCAAAGTCCTAAGCCTAATGATTATAAAATCTCATTAAGTCAGATTAATTTGCAAATTAGATCTTGCGAGTGTGAAATGTAATGAAATGAAAGAAATATATGTAAAAGATATAACATGTCTTGTGGCCATTTTTTATTTTAAACCTTCTAAGTGTTATATTTCATAGATCCATAAAGAAATGAGTTAGTTGTAGTATTTTCTACAATTCTCAAGAGTATTTTTTCATCAAGGAAAGAGAGAAAATAATAATTAAGAAAAACAAATTTGTCAATTTATTAGCTTTCAGTGATTTTGGCGTAAAGTATCGTTTTTAATGATGTCATAATTAAAAGGAATTCATGATTACAGAAACACTTATAGAAAGAGTCAAAGTATTACCTACTATCAGCCAATTGTTGTCATACATTAAAACATAATGTCTCTAAATTAATACATTTGGAAGATGTCGTTCGATTGACATTTATAGAATTAAACTAACTTACTCACTCGTATAATAGCATATGTACGTATGTACGTAAAAGTCTTTCACATGTTTAAAATAGTTTTACCTCATTGGCATTCGAAGATAGAGCCAGCTACCTATAGAGAAAAGGTACCTCTTGCCTCCTGGTTACATTAACATTAACGAATGCTTATGGGTCACTTTTTTACGCACTGCGTTCAGCAGGCACTGAATGAAGCCGCGCTTTCACTCAGTGGTCTGAACAATTATTCTATAATAAGTAAAATCATTGATACATACGCGCCCGCTAACCCCTCGCTTGATTTCGGTGTATACTTATTTTTGCAGGTTAGACTAGTAATATTTAGCCTTATCATGCTTTTTCAGTCATTTTCACTAGACTCGACTGGGACTATTAATTAAATTTCCATGATTTCCTAGACTAATAAATATTGCGTTACTTATATAAATATTATATCAACGTTACGTTACAGTGATTAGTCACTTTTGTGCCTTGTCAATCGTGTGTAACCCACCTGTTCATTCTAGTCTCATAGAAGAAGTTATACATAATTTATACCCAAATGTAGAGTGACAAGGTACAAAAGTGAGAAGCTTCTTCGATGCCGACAGCATCCCTTTCGCTACCGATTGAGCAAACAACTAAAAAGTTCACTTATTTAAAAGGACAAAATTAGTAAAGTTAAAGTTACAGATCAACAGAGCCACCTGGTTAATTTTCTAATACCTAATGCGGAGACGCAACGGATGTTCCGTATGGCTGCCCGATGGCTCTAGTGAGCTGTGACCTTAACACCAAGCAAGGGATCATACTGAAAATAGTTTCTTAATACTAGCACGGCTTGACGGTCTGACATTTACGACACCAAAGATAACTCGAAACCTTAGAGTCGATTTAACTAAACGAGAAAAAAAAATAGCCTTGGAATAAGTCACTCTTACCCGTTTTTTAATATGAAAAATCGACTTTCTCGCGAGTAAAGAGTGATTTATTCTAAGGCTATTTTTTATCATTTGATTGAATGAACCTTTACGCGATTATTCGCAGTATTTGTCATTAGGAATGATATGTTAGTGTTAGTCGGTGTAAAAAGTATGCAAGGTTGCACATGAACCGCCAAGATTTTATCCAGTGCTTCTTTGTAGGGGTTTTAAAAGAAAATATATTTTTTCTTAATCTTGATGGTTTGTGCCCAACCCTGTTGTCTAAATAAACTAGTAAAATTGAGACCAAAAATCACAACGACTCGCATTAAGAAAAGATAAAAAAAATTGTGTTGTTTTCTCGACTAATGTAGGTCAAACAACACAGTAAAATTATGTCATAATCGATGTTTGTAACAATTCACATACTTAGCGCAGACAAACTCTAAGACGCCTTAAAACTGTTTTAATTGCCTTAATATTACAGTTCCCGACATCTAACTTGGCACGTTAAATGTCGGGGACTATATTAAATATTTAATTTAAATTAGTCTTCAGCTAGCAACATAAATTCTACCGTCAATCACTCTTTAAAAAGACAACGCGTATAATTTTGCATAATATGGACATAATATGCACAACTACAATATGCATTAACGTCTGGTTGAATACGGTTTCACTATACATACGCCTTACACATACTCGGTACTCTCCCATAGCCACTTCGAGCAGACAGTATTTTCATACAAATATTTCAATGTGGTACAAGTTTGAAACACTAGGCGAAGTGCTAATAAGCATGAGAGCTCAAACACACATCCTTCAATCGTTTTGAAACATTTATCACGCAGTATTTTCCTATAGAACACGACCTAGAGCGGCAGACACAAATAAGAGTCTATTTGAGTGAAGATTTAAATCTAGAGTTACTCGACCTTCAAACTTCTAAGGGCCGGTCGCAGAGCACAGCGAAATTCGAGCGCTGGCCCGCTGCTATCCTATCTCTGTCGCACGCGTGCAGTAATATTGCCCTCACGCTCGCACAGTGCGATGCACCTGGTCAAGTGGAAACGTAAGGGCAATATTACTGCACCACTGATAGCAGCGGGTCAACGCTCGAATTTCGCTGTGCTCCGCCTGGCCTATCAGACAAAAAAAATCTCAAATAGAAGCAGTAATCTGTAAAACCCAATTCCATTCACTGGTCGTGTGCATGCACCAAAGCGTAGAGCTGCGAAGTGGGGTCAGAGAGCAGTTCGCTCGGCGCGTCTAGCTCGAGCACTTTGCCGGCGCCCATCACGAGCACTCGCGAGCATTCGAGCACGCCGACCACGCGGTGGGCCACGAGCAAGACTGTGGAGCCGCCGAACCCGCGCCGGATCGTGTCGAGGATCAAACGCTCGGTCTCCTGGTCGAGGTTCGCTGTGGCTTCGTCTATGAGGACGATCTGAAAGATACAATAAAAATAATGATGTTAGAAGTGAGACCGATAAGAGGGCCAAGAAACGGTTTTGTTTTCATATAAAATTCGATTTTTAGATCATATCATCATCAGTGATATCGGATTAGATAATTTTGCTATATCAGCTCTTAGTTTATGTAACTGATGGTTCTTCAGACTCCAGGCTCTGGCTAGCTTCATAATAACGCAAATTTTCATTGATGCAGTAGCTGAATCCAGTGTTACTGGATTCCAGCTATGGCTTTGCCACTGGCACTAGATCGCGCTGTTTAAAACTGATTTTCATTGATCTAGAAGCTGGATCCAGCGTCGCTGGATTTACCATTGGCACTGTTTCGCCCAGTTTAAGACTGATTCCCATTGATCCAGTAGTGGATTCCAGCGCTGGGTTTGCCACTGGTACTGAATCACGCCGTTTAAGACTGATTAGCAATGATGTAGAAGCTCGATCCAGTGCTGGCTTTGCCACTGGCACTAAATCGCGTCGTTTAAGACTGATTTTCATTGATCCAATCTGGATCCAGTGTCACTGGATTCTAGCGCTGGGTTTGCCACTGGCACTAAATCGCGCCGTTTAGGGCCGATTTCATCATCGAAGCTGGATTCCTAGCCTCGCCGCAGCGCTCCAGCGCGGCCACAGCCGTCGGCCGCCGCCCGCCCGCTCACCTTGGGCCTGTGCAGCAGCGCGCGCGCCAGGCACAGCAGCATGGCGCGGCCGCGGGACAGCGCCGCGGCGGGCGCCGCCAAGCCGCCCGCGCGCCCCTCCGCCGCGCCGCAGCGCTCCAGCGCGCGCCACAGCTCCTCGTCCGAGTGCTGCTGCAGAGGGTCCAGGTTGTCCCGGATGCTGCCAGTGAAGATGAACGGCTCCTGCGGGATCATGCCGATGCGGGACCTGGAACATGCAAGCCATGCCGGTTATTGTCAGGTGCAACGCAACAAAAAGCAGGTCATCTGCAACGACTCCCTCGCTCACTGTGTAGATCACCAAATGCTGCCTGTAGGTTTCAGCTCATCCCAGTCACACTAAAAACTAGGTCTGCTGGCGTTTCTCCAGAACAGGCAGCAACATAGGCATACAAGTCGTCGCGTTACGAAAACCAGCGAGTCCAATGATTTACTGGCTCAAGCTGACTGTTGTTTGGCGCCTAAAAATAGCAACCTGAGCGCGTGCAAGTGTATAGAGCCGCAGTATTGCCGCCAGTAGAGAACTCTTCCCGGACAAAACAGCCACGCACACTACTGGAGTGTTCCAGAGTGGCAGACTACCGGACATAGCTCTTCGGAATACTGCAGTCACTTCAGGAGGTAGAAGACAACGTGATGGGTCTGCTCGCGTTTATCCAGAATAGACAGCAAAATAGGCGCATATAGGTCGTCGAGTTGCAGAGATCAACTCGTCCACAAGACCCATTTAGATACATATATGCTGTTTGACGCCTTAAAGACCCTAGAAATACGAACCTGAGCGCGTGTAAATGTATAGAGTCAACTGGCACGCCATCTACGCACACCCTGCCCTGTGCGGCGGGCGCGAGCCGCAGTATCGCCGCCAGCAGCGAACTCTTCCCGGCGCCGGTCCGCCCGACAATGCCCAGTTTCTCTCCCGGGTAGCTCGTGAACGTCACGCCGCGCAGAGCCGCCCCGCGGTCTCCACGGCTGTGAATACAACTGGTATTTAATCGATATAGTAATAACAATAGTCTTCAGCATTTAACTTGGCGAAATCTTGATGGCTGATTTACACGTTGACGCACGTTATAAGAGGTCAGGAGATACCGTCGCAGTGAGCGAAATGCAGACCAAATTGGCGAAGTACGCGGAAGGGGCGAAGAAATGAGCCGTGCCGTTGGATTGTTGACTATACCATATGCACAGATGGCCCCCCATTAGTCGCCCAGATCGCGGTTTAATTGCGTGGACTTACACACCTACTCGTGAATACAAACTGTGACGTTACTAGTGTGTGTTTGATTTTAATTATTAAACTATACCCTGCGTCAACATATTTTCCAAAAAACGCACCTGTAATTGAGATGCACATCGTCAAAGCTTATGACTCCCTGCGACGGCCAGCCATAAGGCGGAGGATCACCCTCGATTTTTTCACTCTCCACCTGCAAAAAATATTCAATAAGGCTTCCGATCTTTAATAACATTGACCGAAGGTTCCCGTTGCAAACTCGTACCTGCGTGATGTATTCGCCGACGCGCTCGACCGCTATCATCTCGCGCTCGGTCTCGGTGAAGGAGCTTAGCACGTTGCTAAGCATTGACGTCATCGAGAGCGCGTATGAGATCGCCAGCCCCACCAGCCCTGCGGGAGAGAGGGCACAGTCAACGATTTGACACAAGGTAGTGGGAGATTTGGCGGCAGCTAGATTGCAACCAGAGACCTCGGTAGCAGCTATTTAGTCCGTCAATTACATTATCACGCCACGCGGGCCACGCCTCCCCAGCGTGTGTACCTGGCTGCAGCGCGTGCGTGGCCCGCTGCAGCGCGGCCAGCAGCGCGGCGCCGGCCACGACGGCGGCGGCGCAGGCCTGCAGGCGCAGCGCGAGCCACTGCGCGGCGGCGGCCCCACAAAGCGCGGCCCGTTGCCAAGCCTCCACGAGCTCGCAGCCGCGCTCCGACCATCGTCCGCCCGCGTCCAATGCCCGGATCGTCGTCAAACCTACGAAATAGTACATTGTGAATTACGGGCCGTAAACAAGATATTACTAACGAGTGTCTGTTAGAAACACGATGCTGAAGGCGGATGCCTTTTATTTTTATGACTCGAATTTGTAATTACTTTAATGTCCGTGAATATACACAACCATTTTCACCACATTTGCGAGTAAAAAATAGACATTGCATTCATGACATTACGCCACCGCGTCGCGCCGTTCCACTGCGGTGTCAGCTCTACATTATAATAAGGCTAACCTTCCAACGTGTCGTTAAAGTGAGCGTAGATAGGCGAGAGCGTGACGCTCTGCAGCCGCTTGAGCTGGCGCGACGTGACGCGGTACAGCCGCTGCAGCCGGTAGTACACGAACGACACCGGGACCACGCCCACCAGCAGCCAGGGCAGCCCGTATACCACCACCGTGACGGCGCCTACAATAAATTATAACATATTTCACTAATAGAATAGAACAGAAATAGAAGTAGAACAGGTGATATAACAGGGATTGTTGCGTCACTTACCTATGTTTGTAACTTGGTCGTGTAATACTAATCCAACAGATAACATCTGTCAGTCACATCGGTCATTGATGACACGTCTAAATTGCGAACAGTGGCAACTGGCTCAACAATCCCTGTTCGTGACTGTACAGAAGTCCACTCCCGTAAAAAGATACCCGAACACGTTTAGGCGTCAAAATATTGCTCTCTTTCTACCGTTACGTTACGAAGTCTCGCCGGCGAAGCGTACCTAAACTGCGGAGTGGACCTACCCTACTTAAATCAAGATAGAACTACTAAAATCTTTGATATCATTAATTGCTCGATATAAGGACCTACGCTAGCTGACGCGGATTACCCGTAACGGACGCTCGAATAATAAGAAACTGTATGAACACCGGTAAATGGCGCGGGCGCGTGCAATGGACTTAAATTCGCGCGGCGGGCGTTCGCTCCGTGCGCACGCAAAGTGCACACGCTCACATACAATTCATTAACTGGTAGCGCTAACGCCTACTTCGGACTAGGCTAGGATTTTAGTCAAGTTACCCGAAAAATACCCGTATTTTAGTAACTAAACGTGTATGAACAATGAAAATTCAAAATTCACCCGTCGCGGACGTCCGTCGCGAACTCGCTGGCACGTGCGCACACGGCGGGTGTCCGCGTCAGCTAGCGTAAACCCTAAAAGTACCAAGCTACATTGCTAGTTAAAGGTAAGTAAGTCTTACCTATTAATCCGAATATTTGTGCTAAAAATATGTTCAATATGAAAGGCAATGAGTCGTCCACTGTGTAGGTGTCAGATGAAAATCGGTTGAGTATCCGCCCCGTCGGGGTGACGTCGAAGAATTTCACTTTTGCCTGAAACAAAGCATTAAAAATTTAACGAAAAGATCTCAAACACAATTAATGAACTAGCTAAAGCACTACTAACCTTCGTAACAACTTTAAGTAGAATTTTATGTATCCTAGCGGCTGCTTGCACTCCGCCGTACGCGAACAGGAAAGCCCGCATAATCGTGAATACCAGATTCAAACCAGCGAGCCCAAAGTACACTTCTAAATAAAAATCGTCATTGTAAATCGGCGTATCATTAGACGCCAATTTCAAAGTGCTAGCAGGCACACTAGTGTAGTTTTTAATTGTCTCAACGAGCACATCAGAAGCGTTGACTATCTTGTGTATGACATTTTCAATGACGTCGAACCCGTGGTCTAAAGCGGTGGTGTTTTCGTGGTTGTCGAGGTTTATGGCTTCAGCGGTGGTGGTGTTGCTTTTACTGCGGACCCAGAAGGTGAGCCAGACGAAGGTGAAGTTCTGGGAGACTTGCATCAGCACCAGCGAGAGGATGATGGCGATGGAGAGGAAGTAGCCCACGGAGCGGAGGTAGAGGCCCAGGACCCACCAGCCGACTGTTCCTTCCGACATCGCCTCCTAAAATAAAAGAATATCTGTCGATGATACAGTCGGAAAACAATGGCTATCTTATAATCTACATGAGGTAGCTTTTAGAAGTTTACGGATGCAGGCCATTTACAATGACAGCTTTGGTATTGTATCTATTAACCTAAAACTTAAAAATATACTACAAATGGCTGCGAAAAGGATGTCAAAAAGTTTGAATTTGCAAACTTCTAAACAAAAACTTTTGTATAATCGCAGCAACTTACGTCTTCATCCAAGCTGTTCCGACTGACGGCATCCTGGTTGTCGTTGGCTTCGACGGCCTTGGGGGGCTCCTCCTCCAAAATTTCCGAGTCGCTCGGCAAATACTCCTCAATCTCACTGAGCACCGCTTCAGGGGGACCTGACGGAGAGGTATGGGATTTAAGATAAAGATCAAGTTTAAACAAGCTTTGAAAGAACAGTGGCCTAAGGTGATTAATATTCCTCTTTAGGTATTTTTTTTTTCATGAAGTCTAAAACTGTTTTGGGTTAGTCTGTAGTCCTACACATTCGAGCTAGAATATTATAATGAACGGCAAAAAAACTACATAAAATCATCGATTTTTCATACACGTGAGGGGTATATTTCTTGCCTCCGAATATATGGGTTTCAATCTATTTTGACTGTGAATAAAAATCTACGGTTCGGAGTTGTACGAGTTCGAACGTTCAAATTAAATGTAGTATCAGTGGCTTTCGCATCGTTCCATTGCGCAGGGTGTACGCAGCGTGCGTCCACGTAGCAGTTACGCCAATAGTTACACTATGAAAAGCCTAGATGGCACCAGCATAGCGGCTACACAAACTAACCTAGCTTCTGTATAGTCCCGTCGTGCAGCCAAACGGTCCGTTGGCAGCGCGCAAGCAAGCGAGGTGCGTTGGCGACCAGCACCCTTGTGGTCCGTTTCAGGAGCCCGAGCACGCAGCGCTGCATTATGTGCGCGGCCACGCGTGTGTCCACGCCGGAGAATATGTCGTCTAGGAGGTACACTGTCGGAAAAAGACGGTCTCGTATTGAGGATTGTTGAAAAAGTAATCGGCGTTGAGGTTAGGTGTTTGAAAAAACTGTCATCAAATTAGCTGTATTTTTAACGCATTTTTTTGCTACTTTCTATGTAAAATGTATGAAAAAATTGACACAAAACTCTTATTTTGAAATGAGACAATTTTTTAATTATAATCGATTGCTTTTAATTAAAATAAATAAATAAATATCATGGGACAATTTACACCATTTGACCTCGTTATAATCGAACCAGGGACCTCAAGGTTCGTGTAAGGGTCTCTAACCACTGGACTATTCGGCCGTCTGAAAATTATGAATAGGAAAATCATGTTTTCTGCAAGTTAAAAAAAAACACTTATTTATGAAAATACCCGGTTACGAGAATGATGAATAATGGATTTCTGTTGGTTGTTGAGCTTGAGTTGAACTGACCTTGCTTGTCGTGGTAGACGGCTCTCGCCAGTGCGACGCGCGCGCGCTGGCCGCCGCTCAGCGCGCAGCCGCCCTCGCCCACCCACGCGCCCCAGCCCAGCGCGTTCAGATCCTCTGCAACACAACTCTAACAGTTCAGACCATGACGCGAAACTAAAGAGTCTATACAACGTGTTACAAAAATACGAGTATAGCAGAAAGGGGGCTAAATGGCCCATTATAAGGAGTCAATGTAAAATATTTGGAAAAAAAGCCATTAATTCCTCTTATCGGGTTTTTTGTAAATCTTTCTGAATGAAAATTTTTAAATCCGTCAAAGAATACAATCTATTAAATATCTAATCTATGATAACTTCAGTTCAGACTTCAGACAGACAGAAACCTATTTCTGTATGGCGAATCTTCTATGCGTAGAACAGAACTTATATTACATCTTTATTGTAAGGAACTCTATCACTGTTCCCTCCTATTTTACGGGACAGCATAACAACACAAAGTAGGTAAATACATAAACATATGTCACTGTGGCATAAAATAAAATAAAAGTGTTATTAACTCACCAGTGAGAGCGCAGGCGTCAACGACAGCTTTGAACTTGGTTTCGTCGTAAGCCTTTCCGAACAGGATGTTGTCTCTGATCGTGCCGCGAATCAGCCACGGCTTTTGCGAGACGTACCCGAAACCTACAAATGATAAATATTGTAGCGACCTCTAGCGCCACCTATTGTAGAGTAGTAGAACTTCTACTACAAAACTTTCAAAGTTTTTCAATTGATCGACAAAATATCGAAGATTGTAATTTTTACCTTTTTTATCTCTTCGGTAAGCTTCAATAGAGTTAAAAAAAAACTACATAACATTTGTCAGAAAATTCGGATTTGTATGACCCTACAAGCTTACATTACAATAATCAATGCGCTTCAAAATAAAACTTTTACATTGAGCTCCTAACAGTTTTTTACTTTCAATGTAATAATTTGGGGTTTTTGGCGACTACAAAAATTTATAGAAAAGTAACCGCCTGCCACAGAACGTGTTACGGGGGATGAATATACAGAAAATGGCCCCTTCTATCCGCCAAATTACTTTGGCAGACGATGTTTATACTACGTAACTTGCGGACGTAAAAAAGCGAATTTGTGATAAAACTTACTGTTCAAGTTTTCCGGAATCTGTATGTCACCACTCTTTTTAATCATGTCGCCCATGATAGCGTGCAGTAACGACGTTTTCCCGCTCCCCACGCTCCCGGCCACTCCAAGCAACTCGCCTTTCTCGATCTCCAGCGATATATCCTGCAGCTTAAAGGGCTCGTTACTCTCCACAGATGACGATTCGATCGATGGATTTGACCGTTTCTTTTTAGATTTCCCTTTGTTCTTCCTAGATGGTGGTGCTATTTTCCGCTCGGAAGGTTTGGCCCACGCGAAGGAGGCGTTGTTGAATATAATCACGTTGTCTTCGTTGCGATTCGTGTTCAGTTTGCCGTAGAAGCGCTCCGGATCCATGTCTGGAAGCTGTATGTTATGTTAGGAATGTTGCAGAACAAAATCAACGAGAAATCTATCACACGTACACAGGGTGACCCAAAAAATAGTGTCAAGCAAAAGCCCAGAGATAGACCACCCTTAGGGAGATTCGAATTACCCCCGTGGATGTAACGTGACTTTTTGTAGTTTACGTAATTTTTCGTAATTTTTAATTAACTAATTTGGGGAAAAAATCAAGCATGTATTTCAACAATTATTATTAATGTCGTTTAGGTCAAAACGTCACAACTTGTGTCACAGAATAGCTAAACTAAGTACCTACAGAAGGTCCACTCCTGTACACGTTCAGCCGTAAAAATATAGCCATCTCTATCTATCGTTACCTACTTGCCGTAGATCTTTGTCGCCGGCAGAGCACACCCAAACTGCGGCTGGATCTTCCTTGGCTGTTTTGTTTACAAGATATGATTAATTTGGTCTTATTTTTAAACAATCTTACGTCCAGCAGTTTCTGTATGCGCTTGATGGACACCCAGGCTTCGGTGAGCCCGTTGAGCACCCACGGGAACGCGTTGAGAGGCGCTATCAACATGTTGATTAATGCCACTGTGGTGAACACCTAGAACAAACACGTCTCTTATAGTGGAGACATTAATTTGGCCAGTTTTTAGGTTGTGGGGGTAAAATTGCGCATTAATTGGTAAATCGTTCAAGGATGGGACAAAAAACGTCAAGTAATATCCGATATTTTTTTGCGTGAGAACAATAATAAGATATAATGAAGCCGAAAGTAAGTCCTATACATAACGGTAATTTTTTGACGAATTTGATGTGAATACGGCAAAATGTAAAATCTGCGCGAAAACGTATACCAGGAAAGGCGGTACGACAACTCCTTTGTGAAGTCATCTGAAATGCACTCATGCAAATCAACACGAAGAACATTTAAAGCTCCAGTTCCACCTTCAAACAAACTAAAAATATCCGGTTTCTATAAAACTAACTCCGTTACAATCCTAAGCCCCCGTTCCCACCGCGTTTCGTGTCGTTCGTGTGTGGACAGCTCCATATAAAATGTACTGCGGCTACGGCTACTGGGAACGGGGGCTAATAGTAACGCACCATGGGCGCGCCTCGCGGCTGGCGGCGCAGCGCGTGCACGCCGAGGGCTAACGCGGCCACCAGCACCGGCGTGGTGTAGGGTAGTAGGTAGTAGGGTCTACACTAGTCTACAGAATCCTCCCTGTGGATAGTAACTTACCATGGGCGCGCCGAGCGTCAGCGCCGCGACCAGCACGGGCGTGGTATTATAGGCGTGATTGCATGTAAGTTGCACTACTAAATCATAGGTGGCGCTAGGGTCTACATGTCCCTCCCCTGGGTTAAAGACCGGTTGCGGAGCACAGCAGAATTCAAGCTTTAACCCGCTGCTATCTATCTCAGTGCGACGCACGTTCTCAAGTGCGAGCGTGATGGCAATATTAGTGCATGCGTGCGACAGAGATAAGAGAGGCCATTAGTCTCCTGTGTGCGACAGAGACAGATAAACAGTAACATACCATGGGCGCGCCGAGAGGCTGGCGGCGCAGCGCGTGGACGCCGAGGGTTAACGCGGCAACCAATACTGGCGTGGTCGCCCACAGTACCACGCAAACCGCGTCCAGGTACTTGCGCCAGCGTAAGTACTTTAGCTCTTGCGTGCGCGACTCTGCGAAACACCACGGCATTAGATACTAGTCATTGTTATACACGGTGACCTTTCCTTTAGTGAATTTAGTGCCAATATGGGATAATACCCGTGTGGTGCCAGGTTTAGAATAACACGTAAGTGGCGACTAAGGATAATAGTTTAGGTATGCTTTAGGCGACATACTAGCATCCTACCACTATTGTAATTTTTTAACCGTGTAGTGTCACACGTAACACTTCTTCTATGTAATGGGGGTAATTACCCCCAGGTTAGGAACCACTGCACTAGACGCTCTGATACTTAACGCCTGATCTAAATGTATTCGCAATTATAACATTGTACTTATGTATTGAAATAAAAATCCTCCTAGTAAAATGGGTTCGTATTTTGATTTTGCGCTCCAAACATTTTACAAGTTTTTGTTTTTTTATACCCGTGTGGTGTCGAGATAGAATAACATTTCTCCATTTCTTCCGTGGATGTCGTAAGAGCCGACTCAGGAAATAGGTTTGGGTATGCTTTAGGCGACAGGCTAGCAACCTGTCACTATTATGTTACAACTTCCATCTGTTTTCAAATCTAAAATTATGCTAGAAGTGGCTTCGAAGTGTGAAATAGTCGTAATCTTGATTTTGTCTATGTCACATTTCGTGTGCTCTGCCTACCCTATTTGGGAACATAGGCGTGATTGTATGTATATGTACCAATTAAAAGTCACTCTGTACAATAGAAAATTAAGAATAAACCAATCAATTGTTACTCAGGTTAACAAAACAACAAATACATACTTGAAATTCTATTAATGAAGTACTCCTCCCAAACGTTCACTTTCACAGCCCTTATGCCCCGCAGCAGATCACTGACGAGCGTAACTCTGTTATCCTTATGCCTCATCAGCTCTGTGCTGAGCTGGCCGATCTTGTTGGCGATCAGTTTATTGATCGGTATCAACAGTACAGAGAACGCTACGCCGGCCAGGAAGGACACGCCCACTTGTTGGTAGAGAAGGAAGAGGGTGATGACCAGCTGAAATAAAAAACATTTCCATTTTAAGCCGGTCTTTAACAGTTCCTAAGAATTGGATCTTTGTTATCCAGTTTATATTTTATATATTTGACTCCAGTAACGTTTCACTGAGCCCTTAAGCTATGCCGGGCGAAATTATCGTAGTCACGTATTTGTGTCACTGGCATAGGAGTACGAATGACATTTCCACAAATATGTGTCAACTGACATAGTTCATGTCATGAGTAAATCAATAAAATAAATCCATCCAACCATAAAGCTAGTCAAATTAAAAACAAGCACGAACCTGTAACGGAATACTCCACAAGGCGTGAAAACTGGGACAGGAGTTGACAATTCTATCAGTGTCCGTCGACATGAAGTTTGTGATCTCCCCAACAGAGAAGGACTTTGTGAGTTCTGTGGACGTCACACTAAGTGTTTTTCTGAGGATCGTGGCGACTATGGCACCGCGCATTTTCAGCCCCACGAGAGACATCAGCCAGTTGAAATGGGTGTTGAAGAAAGTCGCGATCAGAGTAGAGGCCATGAGACCTCCGGCGTATAAGTACCTGGAAATATTCACGGCAATGTTATGTATGTATGGAAGCATACAAATAACGTTGCGTTCTTTAGTTTTAACCATGTGTTGAAATTAGAGCATGTAATCATTAAATTAACTACTCATTGTTTTTTTCTTTTGTAACAATTATCTACTTTCTGATCTAGATAAATAGAATTAACTATAAAAATTTTACTATAAAAATTGGACAGTTACTAAAAACGTTCCCATGTGGTGGGGGTTAGAATAACATCTCTCAATTTCACTGTGGACTAGGGCAATAGGTTAAGGTATATTTTAGGAACAGGCTAGTAACCTATCACTATTATACATGCCAGATCAAAACTTAAAAAAAATAATAGAAGTAGTTATGTAACGTGAAATAGGCATGGTATTGTCTATGTGGTGTGTCGTTGATGTATGTATGTATGTATGTAATAAAATTACCCATAATGTTGGTCAATAGTCTCATCCTCAACAAAGGTGACCAGTCTAAAAAGCAGCATGGGCCCAGCGAATCCCGCCATATCCGAGACCAGTTTCAGAATGCCAATGCTATAGAATTGGAGAGCGAAGCAGGAGTGAAGCGCGCGAAACAGGGTCACGTTTTGGCGGCGCGCGCGAAGCGGCACGCGCGAAGTCGGCGTCACCGGGGTCGATGACTGCGGGACTGACTCTCCTACGGCGCCGTAACCTGTATAACATTTTTTTTGACATTTTCCTGCTACTAAAATTCTACTCTTTATTTCAATAAAGTATTATGTGAATAGACCCCAATTGAGAGATCTTTTTACAGGTAGGTGGTATAGCTTGGAAGCAAAGTCCACAGAGAGAAAGTTGGAATGGCAAAGGAAAGGTGGCACGATGTAGAACACTTTTCGACATTTATTTCATAACATAGATGATGTTTGCTGAAGATGTTCTACTACTCAACGATAGGTGGCGCCACGGTTTGCTACAGTAAATTTGAATTCTCCTCAGTTGTTTAAAGAATGAAAAGGCAAATTAACCCAGTCATTACGTAGGAATTAACGGCAAAGAAATGCAAATGAACCGAGAAAGCTGAATTTTTGATATGACGTAGAGAATGCCCATAAAAGCTTAACTTGAAATTGTCGACCAAGATTTCCTATGTGGGTTTTCCGCCATCTTGAAAAAAAGGTTAAGATTGGTTTTTTGACAATAACTCGGCTATCCGACGAGATACGATAATTCTGTCAAGAAGTTTTTTTTAGCTCTATTTATGCTCTATAACTTATGCGTAAAACATTTTTGCTTTACATACATTGTTATTGAGATATCGATCGAAAAAGACGAAAATGGTTTTTGGCCGATATCTCGATAACGATGCATGTTACGCAAAAATGTTTTGTACATAAATTATAGAGCATAAGAAGAGCTACAAAAAACTACTTGACAGAATTATCGTATCTCGTCGGATAGCCGAGTTATTGTCAAAAAACCAATCTTAACCTTTTTTTCAAGATGGAGGAAAACCCACATAGGAAATCTTGGTCGACAATTTCAAGTTAAGCTTTTATGGGCATTCTCTACGTCATATCAAAAATTCAGCTTTCTCGGTTCATTTGCATTTCAAAATGTGTATAATTCCTGTACTAAATACTGAGTGGTTGATTGTTGTTCCAAAACAACGAATTAAATCCCGTTTAAACAGATTCCAAAAAGGTCTCATTAAATTCCATATTTGTTTAATTGGTTTAGTATCTTTAGATAACTAATAGGGGTAATTGTATAAGAAAAGTGAAGTTTAATTACAAAATCATTTACTTATTTATATTAAACCTATTATAATAACATTAATGTCCTGGACCCAAAAATGATTTAACAAATTATTATACCTATGAATTTGAGGTAAATGTAGATATGCATAACAGTACCTAATAAAACTGATAACATTAATTAGAATTGTAAATTTATCTTTTGGACTTCCCAGTGACACATAATGTGGCAATGCCATAATGATAGGGATAATGCATAAACAAAACTAATGAAACATTTTTAGGGCCGATTGTTCAATCACCAGATAAAACTTATCAGTCCGATAAATGTTGGCTGTCACTTTTCTTTTATATGACGCGAAAAAAGGATAGCAATAATTTTAACTGGCAGATAAATTTATCTGGTGATTGAAAAATCGGCCCTTAGTAAAGTAAAAATTATTAAAAAAAATTAAAATTATTTTGTGTCTAGTGTACAAACATCTCATCATAATTCAGTTTTTCTACTGAACTCTCTTTAGAGGTCTTTGCATCAGAACCCTTATAAGCTAAAGTTCTTTGGCATTTTAAAAATCATTATAGGATAGTCACAACGCTGCCACAAGAGTCTCAGATATAGTAGAGCAATAAATTGAAAAGCTTAAATTTGTAATTTTACATCACTCTTTGATTAATGGTTGCATGGGAGAGATAGTAGTGATTAGTACTGATTAGGCCGCCTATTGCCTCCATGCCTTTTAATTTCTGTTATCTCAATTGTATTTTTAATTTTGGTGTTCAATAAAGAACATTGTAATATAAATGAAAATTATTACTAGACTCACCAGAACTGATGAACGGCTCATGGGGTATCTCCATGTACTGTTGGTAGTTGTCCACATTGCCGATCAATGCCCGGTCCATCTTGGCCCCAACAAATGCGCAGCGGTACTTGGCTGGTATGTCAAATAGCTCCTCAGGATCATTTAGCTGTTTATCTAAACCTGAAAATTTACAATTACTCTGTGAAATACATTGAATTGAACAATATGGGAACACGTCTTCTGCTATAAAAAATCCACTTGCCTTTTTTGAGAAGTGGATTCACCCATAAAAACATTAGTTGTGATATCCATCCATTGCCCTGCATAGCTGTCCCTAGGATCCCTTCCTCCACATGGGGCAGTAGAGGTGTGTACTCATTCTACAAAAGATGATGATCATTATTTTCTACAATTCTATAAATAAATTTGAATAATGAGCAGTTCATATTTTACTTACATGAGCATGTTGTGAGCCAACCAGGCAAGCCGAATAGTAAGTTGGTCTGGATTCATTTGATGGTATAAGAGTCAGAAAATAGACAATGTGGCAGCAGAGTGTAGAAATATTAAAGGCAATGGAGGTTCCAAGGAGGGAACTGCTGCGAAGCGCAATCACATTCAGTACCACTGTCAAACTCCACAGAAAGATCTGTATGGACGGACCGCGCGCGCTAGGGCCCAAGCGGTGCTTTAGAGCCAACACGTAACCAAAGTGCACCAGCCACGACAAACAGGACGCCCCAGCAACGAAATAGTCTACAGGAAACAACTTAAAGTCTGACTTAGTAATAAAAATATACAATTGTATTATTGGAATCGTCACTAAAGCCAACACGGTGAAACTACGGAGCACTATCGCACGCTCTTCTAGCTTCTCTCGCACAACCCAGTCCCGTCTGTACCCAACGAAGTAGCCCGAAACGACAGCAATAATAAAGTACAGAGGGATCTGCAGGAACAGCTCTTGGAAGCACATTCCGACGTCCTTGGACACGTGGTCCCAGGGCTGGAGCCCCGACGGCCCGCACATATCTTCCCAGCTCCATGGCATGTCCCAAAACATTCCAGCCGAGATAAACACTATCAGCACAAACAGACGAAATCATTTACTCGACTATTTACAATACAGATCCCAGATTTCAAATTAGTTTTGATTCTCAAAAACAACAACAAAATCGTTGAATGAACAATTATCGTTAGATGATAAATGTATCTAGTTTCTCCAGTGAATTCCCTGAATCACAAAACTAGACAAAAACACTTTTATTGACAATCAATGGTACTGACATAACACTGACGTTGACTTAACTGACAGAACAGCAGTGTTGCCAACGATACAGTTTATCTAGCGGCCATACATTTTTCAACATTTAAAAACGCTAAAAAAATGTATTTCATGCTTGAAAAATAACCAACGCCAATGACAATGCCAAGTACGAGTCGGACTCGCGCACGAAGGGTTCCGTACCAAAAATAGAAAAAAAAACCCTTTTTTATATGGGAGCCCCCCCATAATTATTATTATTATTTTACATACATACATACATCACGCCTGTATTCCCAAGAGGGGTAGGCAGAGCACATGAATTCAAGAATTCAGTGCCACATCTAGCAATTTCAGGGTATCCAGATGGTTAACCCATTCATTGCCGACGCTTCAAAAGCATAATTTC
>BHDV01046007.1:11232-33310 GCA_005406045.1 Adoxophyes honmai
AAAGGCGAACATATCCCAAAAGGTATCTCTTCCTGCTAACCTTCATACCTGTGTGGTGTCGAGATAGAATAACACCTCTCCATTTCTTCCGTAGATGTAAGGCAAATAGGTTTAGGTATGATTTAGGTGACAGGCGAGCAACCTGTCACTATATCTCTTCCAATTGTTATCAAATCTAAAATTATGCTATAAGTTGCTGCCAAGCGTGAAATAGTCAAAGTCATAATCATGGTTTTGTCTATGTCACGTTTCATATGCTCTGCCTAACCCGTTCGGGAACATCGGCGTCATTTTATGTGTTTCATTTTCATGTGCACTCGCCATAATTGACAACCCTAGAGCTGCCGAGTGTAGGTATGAAAAGAGAAGTAAGTACAGTCACGAACCGGGATTGTTGAGCCACTTGCCACTGTTCGCAATTTAGACGTGTAATCAATGACTGATGTGACGGACTAGATGTCAGCTATTGGATTAGTATTACACGACCAAGTTACAAACATGGGTAAGTGGCTCAACAATCCCTGTTCGCTATGGTACATACACTTCATTGACTTCTCTACTGATCTGTATTGAGCGTCTAGCGGTGCTATATTCTTCATACAAATTGGTTACGTCGTAGCTAGTGAGTAGGGTCGCAGTTAACCTTTTGACCGCCAAGGCGCGAAGTGAAACGCTGTGCTCCTAACGCCAAAGACGTGAGTCAGCTCTTAGATAATGCTTGTTTTTTTTTGTAATACTACTGTATTATTTTATTTAAATTAGGTATAAAATAACTTACACTGCCTATAAATAAATTAAACCTAGAAAAAATGTTGCAGCGTTTTATATTTCAGTTCTTTCGCAATAACTTCGACGCGCCATTTAACGTCGTGGCGTCACGGGGACTGACTTGCGATGACGTGATATGGCGTCTTTGGCGGTCAAAAAGTTAAATCATAAAATGCACACCAGAGGGCTAAGGTTTAACGCCTCAACTTGACTGGTGGTTTAAACCGATTTCGGTGCATCATAGCAGTAAAAGTACAGTGACAATGACAAGGTGCTAGCCGGTCACCAAAAGCATACTTCAACCTATTTTTAACCGACTTCAAAAAAAGGAGGAGGTTCTCAATTCGACCTAATTTTTTTTTTTTGTGTGTATGTTACTCGATATCTCGGAAACCCGTGAACCGATTTTCAAATATTTTTTTTAATCGAAAGGGTATAACTCGAAATTGGTCCCATTGGCACGAAACCAGGATCTGATGATGGAATCTTGGAGAAATCGAGGGAACTCTTCAAATTTTATATGGAGGTGTACGGCGTTTTCGGTAATTTGTTGATGAAGTCAAGATTTTACATTCAGTAAACAGAATACTTTCAAAATATTGCTAATTTGAAGTCGGTTTTTTTTTGTTTAAAATTATAAGCATCTAGCTACTAACTTTAACCAATGAAAGTTTACCTAAAACCATTTTGTAAACAATTTGTGGAATGCAATAAATTATTGAGTATTGAGTATTTCCTTGGTTACCTCTTACGGCATCCACGGAAAATGTGGACCCGTGTCATTCTAAGCCCACCACACTGGTCACATCGTTCATCTATTTTAAAATCTATAATTATGCTAGAAGTGGCTGTGAAATATTGAACAGTCATGGTTTTAACTATGTACCGTTTAGTGTGTTCTGCCTACCCTAATCCTTACTAATATTATAAGTCAGAAAGTGAGTTTGTTTGTTTGTTTGTTCCGCTTTCACGCTGTAACTACTGAACCGATTGCTTTGAAATTTTGCAGACATAAAGATAGAAGTCCGGAGTAAATAATAGGGTACTTTTTATCCCGGAAAAAATTGATGTTCCCGAGGGAAAATAAAATATAGTTTGCTTGATAGATCGATATCGAACGATGATCGATCGATAGATGATAGATCGATGGCGCTGTGTGTCGTTTGAAACGAGAAGTTTTCTTATAGTTGTGCTTTATACTGCAATATAACCGAGTTCCACGCGGGCGAAGCCGCGGGCGGAAAGCTAGTTGGGAATATAGGCGTGTTGTTTGTGTATGTACCTAAGTAGGTACAACTTAATTATGTTGTCACGATGATTGTTTAAAATACAATCGAGGCGTGTTTTATGACAATATTTGGGGGCAATCAAGGCATTATCAAGTTATAATAAAATATTAAAGATAATTCGATGCGCGGCGCTTCTGGGTCGCTCGATTATTTGTAAATCTATTTTTCTGGCTCGAACCGTAATATCCCCCGTGTGTTGCCGGGTTAGAATAGCACCTCCCCCTTTCTTCCCGTGGGTGTCGTAAGAGCGAAAGGGTTAGTGTATTGTGGGCGATGGGCTAGCAACCTGTCACTGCAATATCACGTTTAACCATCTGGTTTCCCTGAAATTGCTAAACGTGGCACTGGATTTTTGAGTTCATGTGCTCTGTCTACCCCTCTTGGGAATACAGGCGTGAGGCGTGAGGATGTGTATGTGTGTGTGTGATACGTGAAATAGGTTTTGTACCGAACGTCTAACGGGTTCTATTTTCAAGAAACCATACGGCGGAAGGGAATTAAGAACAATCACGTATCGTTTATACTTCGCAAACACCTCTCGTATAGTTATCACAGCAATATCTCGCGAATTAAGCAAATAACCGTCGTTCCGACTGAAATCCGGGCTTCTGCTGATAAACCGTTGCTTTCGTTTAAGTTTTATGCAGAATTGTTTAATGATGTCATTGTTGTTTGTGAGAATGCGGCTGTTTGGTTGTCCTTTTTTCCGCAGGTAGGTATAACATGAAAAGATAATGCAGAAAATGTGTTCAGGACTGTTTTTTTTTAAGTAAATAGAGATGAGCCGGTTACCTGGAAAGAACTTACGTTTTTATTTTCACTTCTCATGCCTTTTTTAGGGTTCCGTACCCAAAGGGTAAAAACGGGACCCTATTACTGAGACTTCGCTGTCTGTCTGTCCGTCCGTCCGTCCGTCTGTCTGTCACCAGGCTGTATCTCACGAACCGTAACAGCTAGAGAGTTGAAATTTTCACAGATGATGTATTTCTGTTGCCGCTATAACAACAAATACTAAAATTAAAATAATAATAATAATTAAGGGGGGCTCCCATAGAAAAAAGGTTTTTTTTTTGCTGTTTTGGGTCTATTTAAATAACTGTGACAGCTAAATACTTGAAATGCTCACAGAATATTTAATTAAATATTTACTTTAAAAATAAATACTAAAATCAAAATAATAATAATAATTAAGGGGGGGCTCCTATAGAAAAAACGTGTTTTTTTTTGCTGTTTTGTGTCTATTTAAATAACTGTATCAGCTAAATACTTGAAATGCTCACAGAATATTTAATTAGATATCTACTTTAAAAAGAAATAATTAAATTAAATTAAATTTGTATTTAAGGGGGGCTCCCATACAAAAAATCTGATTTTTTGCAGTTTTTGGTACGGAACCCTTCGTGCGCGAGTCCGACTCGCACTTGGCCGGTTTATTTATGTATGTCAAGAAATTCTTGAGAAAAGGCTGCATAAAGTGTTTGTAATGCTTTTGAGCATAATTTTTTTTTTAAGACTAGGCAATTAAAGGCTTCACTGCAACAGGCACAATACGTCTTAATTTTTTTATTTTTGGCATATCATAATTTAATTGAGAGGTAAGTATGTGCTACTAATTAAATCACACGTTTAATACGAGCGTGCATTTGCGTAAAAAATAAGTAAACGTTAATAATAACTTGGCATTAAAGCTAAGACCATAGTCGAACGTCACATAGAAAAAGTTAAAAGTTGTGTGGCGGGAAGCTAACTTTATTCGTCAAGCAAAACTAAACTTAATTACTTAGTTGTGTCATTAATTCATTATAGTTAAGTAATTACACACACACACACATCCTCACGCCCGTATTCCCAAGAGGGGTAGGCAGAGCACGTGAATTCAAAAATCCAGTGCCACGTTTAGCAATTTCATGGTAACCAGATGGTTAAACGTGATATTGCAGTGACAGGTCGCTAGCCCATCGCCCACAATACACTAACCCTTTCCCAGAGTCGCCTCTTACGACACCCACGGGACACGGGAAGAAAGGGGGTGGTGGTATGCTAACCCGGCACCACAGAATATGTATGTATGTATGTATGTATATATTCTTGAGGAATTTTTCTTGCACTCGAAATGAAGAGAATATTAGTTGAACTTCGCGAGTAAACCGGCAATTACACTTAGACGTTGACCTAATGCGGTCGCCGTACGTGTTCCAAATTACATCGGTCAACGAATGTCGTCTTTAGGGTGTTACCAGACCGATCGATCGATGATAGAGTGGATTAGTCAACGTCGATCGATAGTTTCTACCAGACTAAAACGGTCCGCTGTCCGCCGTCACTTATATTGTTAGTCGAATTATGTCGTGAGACGTGTCTTTTGTACCTTGCTTGAGCGCACTATAAAATTCTCCGGAATATGTTACAGTCCGCCTTTTTCCCACAGGGGTAGGCAGAGAACACTTTAGTCGTCTCGCTAAAATCCGGACATACATCTTTTGTTTCATCTACATTCATTAATCGGTCGGTTTCGGGTACTCTTGACTTGACTTGAGCGTCCAGTGTATTCAAAACGATGAGGGATTCGATAATGATTAACGCGGCATTGTATGGAAACTGAGACAGCGCCGCCAGCGGAACGATTGCACAACTGCCGCGGTCGCCACGTTTCCATACAATTTCGCGTTAATTCGCAAACGAAATCGTTATCGAATCCGAATCCATCATCATTTTGAATACACTAGACGTTCTTCTTCTAAAGGCCGCTCTACACTCTCAAGAGAATCTCGCGAGAACGCGAGAAACGTGAATGTGGATTCACGTTTCTCGCGAAAGAAACGTGAATCCACATTCACGTTTCTCGCGTTCTCGCGAGATTCTCTTGAGAGTGTAGAGCGGCCATAAAACGTTCCCGATTTGGTCACCGAACGTCCATCTAGGTCTTCCCCTCCCAACGCACCCATCCACAGCTAGAAGTTAGAGCTTTCTCTCTATTTAATTAGCACTAAATTTAATAGAGTTGCAAGCAAACAAGGCTTGTTGTCACATGATTATTTTACAAGGCTAACATTAGTTGTTTAAATAAAATAATTAAAATATTTGCTCACTTGTCACGATTACTGGTACGGAGTGCCGCGACGCAAGACCGCTCAGACTTAAATCCCAGGTGTAACGTAAGCAAATAAAATAATGTTTTTATCAATAAATAGAATAAGAAAATGTTAGTTGTCTTGAAGATTTTGCTTAGGTCATTTCCGGTTGAAGAATTTCTTTAAACTAGTGCACAGAAAGAGAGCGTCATGAATTTTATGAATGTCTCCAATAGATAAATATCTTTCCAGGCATGTAAGTACCTAGTTACCAATGTCGGATGACTCCAATAGAGAGATCTCTCCAGGCAGATGTTATGCCTGGGGACCGAAGTCCGCAGAGAGAATGTTGAAAGTCATATTTATGCATTTGATCGTCGAAACTTCGTTAGCGCGATGAAGAGGTCTTTGACAGTTGATGATGTTTATGGAAGAAGTTCTACTATTAGACGATAGGCGGCGCTAGGGTCTAATTTTAAGCGACTATCTGTGCCATGTGTGTATGAATGCAGTTCTTAGGTATACTACATTTCGTTTAAGATTAGACTATTAATGGGCAAAACTTGTTTTTTAACCCCCGACGCAAAAACGACGGGGTGTTTGTGTGTGTGTAAATATGTATGTGTCTGTCTGTGGCATCGTAGCTCCCAAACGGTTGATCCGATTTTAATGCGGTTTTTTTGTTTGAAAGTTATCTATATCAGTCGAGAGTGTTATTAGCTATGTTTGGTGGAAATCGGTTCAGGTCTTCAAGGTCATCAGGTCATTTGTTTGGTGCGATAAGAATGTTACACGTTCAGTAAACCCATTGGGTTGGGGCTCGTCGGGGGTGTTTTTAATTTTTAATTAATGTTGGTTATTTCTGCAGAGTATAAAGGTAAAACTGGAAACCATTATTGCAATAACACTTAACTATTACCGTTTAAGTATAAGTAAGTAAGTTAAACACTTTATTGTACAAAAGGAAAAAACACGAAATACAAAACTCATATACAAATAAAAAGGCGAAGTTCAAATACAAAGGCATGGGGGGGGAGGGGTTTGGGGGTTCAAACCCCCCCCCGAAAAGACCAGGCTCCCATACAACAATCGTGATTTTTTTTGTGTCTGACTCGCACTTGACCGATTTTTTTCGTCAAACCCCCCCAACACTAAATACGGGCTACGCCCGTGCCTTAAGGGATCTCTTACAGCCAACCTTTGAGAATCAGACAGGACATTTTTGTATAATGTTCTCAATACAAACGGCATTTCCTTGGGTTTACTTAAGTACATAAAAATGTGTGAGGATTTGACCGTTAAAATATCTATACATATAGGTGGTATCTATCGTTAATGTAGGTGCGAACAAAATCTAATCAGAGTAAAATCGACCCGTGTGGTGTCGGGTTTATAATAACAGCTCATTTTTCCCGTGGATATCGTAAGAGGCGACTAAGTACAAATAAGTAGTAACCTTTCACTATTAGGTAGAAGTATACCTCTTTTGTCTATACAAAGTTTCGTTTGTTTTGTTTATCCGATTTAACTCACGTTGAATAAATCGAGTTTAGCTCGACATGTTTCGGGCGAATTCGTAGCCTTTCATCTAGGAGCCGCGGCGGCTGCTGCAGCCAAGCGCGAACTGCGCGCCTCCGCTCTCTTCGCGCGACTGCTCGTGCTCGACGAAACTAACACTGGCACACGACTACCCTCGTTATTATCGTCATTTTTATTATTGTCAAAAATAGGGTAGCACACAACACTAACTACATCACTTTGTAAAGGCACCTCCACACTCGCTGTTGACGCAGTACGAAGATTCAAAATCGTCTTCAAACTCGGAGGCACCGACCAACCACTATCTCAATTAAAATTTGGACGCCGACTAATCTCTATAGATTCACGTACCTTTCGTTGAATATAAAATGCAGCCGCCGCGGTTCCTAGATGAAGGGCTACGAATTAGCCCGAAACATGTCGAGCTAAACTCGATTTATTAAACGTGAGCTATCCGATAATTTTCAACATGAGTCTCACGGTAGTTTAATGTATAACGAAACATGCGTGATGTTGTATGTTGAAAATTGAAACTAAACCGTGTGAATTTCAAAACTTTCAAGGTTTGCAACTTTGTAATCAAAAATCTACATTTTAAGAGATCTATACCAAGAACCTTAGCAATAATAATTATCTAATAAACGACTATCACGCTATTGTTCTAATTAAAACCAATCAAAGTCGACTTGCAATTACTTCATCAGTTTATTGTGACTTGTGATGAATCACACTTTAATAAGTAAATATTTTGAATGAATGGCAGTGCTATAGGTACATTTGGTATGACTATTTCACGCCTCGCAGCCACTTCTAGCATAATTTTAGGTTTGAAACATAATGGAAGAGGTAGTATAGTAGTTACAGGTTAATAACCTGTCGCCTAACATACCTAAACCTATTTCCTTAGTCGGCTCTTACGACATCCACGGAGAAACGGAGAAGTGTTATTCTATCCCGAAAACGCAGGAAAGTTATCTATATACTAATATAATAAAGCTTACTAATATAATAAAGCTGAAGAGTTTGTTTGTTTGTTTGTTTGTTTGTTTGTTTGTTTGAACGCGCTAATCTCAGGAACTACTGGTGCGAATTAAAAAAATCTTTTTGTGTTAGATAGACCATTTATCGAGGAAGGCTTTAGGCTATATAACATCACGCTGCGACCAATAGAACCGAAGAAACAGTGGAAAATGTGGAAAAAACGGGGGAAAATTTTCACTATTCCACGCGGACGGAGTCGCGGGAACAGCTAGTAATTAATAATTTTGAACAAAAAAAAAACCGACTTCAAATTTGGGCTATACTGAAAGCATTTGTCTAATGAGAGTGACCTTCCATCATCAGCAGGCCTGACTAATTACTGAAATTAAAATTTCCAATCTGCAGGTGCGTTCAGTATTGTAAGAATTATCCTTTAACTCCTAAGCATGAAGGAGTTGACCTTCCATCATCAGCTCATTTTTTTTACTGCCAAACGTAAATACTGGTGTAGCTTTGGAAAATGTACTAAAAACATTACCTGTGCCTATAAAATTTGAGGGTTGCCCTCGATTTCCCTCATATTCCATCATCAGGTCAAGATATGCTGACAATGGGACCACCTGGAAACTATATCCTTTCAAACAAAAAAAGAATTTTCAAAAATCGGTCCAGGCGTCTTCGAGTAATCAGCGAACACACATAAAAAAAAAAAAGATCCCGACGAATTGAGAACCTCCTCCTTTTTTGAAGTCGGTTAAAAAGGAATTATAAAGGAGTTTTACTTTCGTTTGGTTAAATCCGCCGTCATAGCGGTACTACTACTTACTGTATTTACTTTTTCTTTGCTTCATTTAGCTACGTAAATAAAGCACTAGCATTTAAACTGGCTCTTAACGCAACATGCATATAAGTACATACATATTCTCACGCCTGTATTCCCAAGAGGGGTAGACAGAATACTTACATGAATTCAAAAATCCAGTGCCACGTTTAGCAATTTCAGGGTAACCAGATGGTTAAATGTGAAATTGCAGTGACAGGCAAGCCCATCGCCGACAATCTTAACGCAATATTTAATTAAAATGGTAATCGACTGTACTTTCCTGAAAACTATCACATCGACGATTCTCAAACAATAACCTGATTGTAATCAAATAGTAGATTGTTCAACAAGGGACTAAAACAAGCCATAATGTCACGAGATATTTAGACACCCGAGCATAGCGAGGGTGGCTATAGTTCGAGTGTCATTATGGTTGTTTAGTCTCGCGTTAAACACTCTACTTTTCACTTTGAATGCGAGGAAAAAAACGACGTTCTTTCTGTTATACATATAAAAAATTACAATACTGATTACAACAAAGCTTTCCATGTACAAATATGTTTTAATCTAACCTAAGAAAAATTAAAAAAAAAACGCGGTTTTTATTTTCTTTTACTTTTTTTTTGTAAAGTGACGCTTTGAATGCTTGCATATTTAGCCAACAGATTTTAACTTTAAACTATTTTTAAGCTTATTATTATTACACTATGCATAATAAAATGTGTTAATAATTATTATAATGAAATAAATTATTATTCGTAATCAATAATCGTGTTTTGCGAAATTAAATCACTTTTAAAAGTTTTTTTGGCAGAGTAACAATTACCGCCATTTTTAAAGACGTAGAAATAGCCTCATTGACATTTTGAGGTTATTTTTACGTCTATAAAAATGGCGATAATCCTACGTTCACAAACACGCTGACTGGCTGTTTAAGAGGTTTCTAAGGCCAATTAAAAAAATATTACTTTAGCCCCTAGAGCTTAAAAAGGAGTTTTAGGCCCGCTATATAGGGACTAAAGAATCACTTTAAGAGCATGAGAAGTGAAAACATTATTGTATTCAAGTTCACTGACAGGTTTACGACTGTAGAAATTGCACTTCTCACGAGATCCGCTGCCTTATTTCGTAACTTGCAATTAACATCGCGCTCATTTTATGGCCCGAGTGTTGTCGGGCTTAGACACCTCTCCATTTCTTTCGTGGATGTCGTAAGAGGCGACTAAGGAAATAGCAGGTCTATACATCTACACTAATATTATAAAGAAGAAAGATTTGTTTGTTTGTATTTTTGTATGTTTGTAGTGAATAAGCTCAAAAAGTACTGGGCCGATTAAAAAAAAATCACTATTAGAATAGGTACTTCTTCCGAATTGTCATAGGCTACGTTTCATTTTGGAAAAAATTAGAGATCCTTGGTAATCGTCAATAATGTAACCAAGGGTGTAAGAAAATATCATTAACATTATAAAGAGGAAAGATTTCTTTGTTTGTTTGTATTTTTGTATGTTTGTAGTGAATAGACTCAAAAAGTACTGGGCCGATTAAAAAAAAATCACTATTAGAATACTACATTCTTCCGAATTGTCATAGGCTACGTTTCATTTTGAAAAAAATAGAGATCCTTGGTAATCGTCAATAATGTAACCAAGGGTGTAAATATATCATCTCGAATATAACGCGAGCGGAGCCGCGGGCAAAAGCTAGTAAAATATATTTTAGGCAACAGACTAGCAATCTGTCACAATTAGGCGCAGCGCAGACTATTGTGCGATCGAGTCTGCGGAGCAATAACATTTCTGAATGGCGCGCTGACAGTTTCCATTCAGAGTTTTTATTGCTCCGCAGACTCGATCGCACAAAAGTCTGTCGTCTGCGCTGCCCAAAACCAGGCGTGCCACTTTTTCTCTACCTTTTTTTTTTTTAGGTCGGAAAATGCCTTTACGCACTATCCCTGACTTGTTTCCGCAGCGCGGCGACAACCCAGGGGGTGTGTGGGACTCGCCCCCCCAGAGTGGGGGGGAATACCCACTAAACACCGACCGCCCTCTTGGCCGTTTGTGCGGGTGTCCCAGGGACTGCGAATGCAGCTTTTTCTCTACCTACTGTAACGTCACATGACCGCTTTAGTGATGGGAATTGACAGTCCGAGTGAAACCGATACAAAACTGACGCCGACTTCAAGTTGTCCTGTCTATAGGCAGTTAAACCTAATCTGAGTGGTACAAAACTAAATGAAATCGCGTCAAAGGAAGAGCATTGCTCTCCCTTTTGGCTCCCTTTTGGCACGCGAAGTACCTACACACACTTGGCTCCTCTATTTCGATATAAGTCTGTGATATAAAACGCCCGTTTCCCGTGTGGTGCCGGGTGAGAATAGCACCTCCCCCTTTCTACCCGTGGGTGTCGTGAGAGTCGACTCTGGGAAAGGGCGATGGGCTAGCAACCTGCCACTGCAATATCACGTTTAACCACCTGGTTACTCTGAAATTACTAAACGTGACACTGGATTTTTGAATTCATGTGTTCTGCCTACCCCTCTTGGGAATATAGGCGTGAGAATATGTATGTATGTATAAAACGCAACCGCTTATCGAGCACCTCCAACGTCTCCGTTTTATTGTCCTGGTTTATAATTTTACGACGTTTATTGCAAACACTTATCGTAGCACTTCACGTGTTGTCTCAACGCGACAAATTTAATTCCTTTGCTTAGAAAGTTATCCAATGCTGTGATCTTTAGGGCGGCTATATACACTCGGAATTCCGTTGCGGAATTTCGATTCGAAATATCGAAACGTAATATCGAACGCAGTCAATCATTGTAAATGTATAAACCAACCATATACAGTAGTACAATACAGCAGTAGTTTTCCGTATGAAATGCCCTATGTATTCCGAATCCCGTATTCGTAATCGAAACGTATTTGTGTGGTGTATTTACGGAATCCCGAATCGACATTCCGAATTGAAATTCCGAAACGGAATTCCGAATGTTTGTGGCCGCCCTTAATAACTAAAAAAAAAGAAGATGATGGTTTATTTCAAATTTTGAACGATGACGCCGATGTGCAATAGGCTACAAAAAAAAACTATTTCTAGTCCGTCAGATAGATTCCCAAAAAATGTTGTACCCGTATTTTTCTTTTATTTGACAAACGAAAAACGACGATAATACAACGCCCAAAAGTTTCGGGTGACGTCACGACTTGGTACAATTTTTAGCGAGTCGTGACGTCACAAGCCCCCTCCGGAAGTTTGATGATCTATAACTATAACTTTGTCGATGTTTAGTCATTTAATGAAAGAAATAAAATGTGTGTCATATTTTTTAATAATCTAAGGCCGGCCACATACATACGGAATTTTTCCGTTCGGAATCTCGAATCGGACTTTCCGAACGCAGTCAATCCACACAAAATCAATGGATCGCCACACACATTCGGAAAAATTCCGTGCGGAATTCCGAACGGAAAGCTTCCGAATGTGTGTGGCGGTCCATAGATTTTGTATGGATTGACTGCGTTCGATTTTCCGATTGGAGATTCCGAACGGAAAAATTCCGAATGTATGTGGCCGGCCTAAGGAATTATATTTTTTTACCCAGGACACAAGCCTATTGTTTGTGGAATCCGGGTGTGCCTCCATTTTAGCCGTTCCTTGTGCTTTGTACAAATGCCTAAACATTTTTAAAATATGTTTTATGAATGTAGATAAAGTTACGAATGCGACTGTACATAATTATATTAAAATACTTGTGATTACTACGTGAAATAGCCGTGGTAGCCCAGCGGTTCGACCTGTGGCCTCTCAAGCAGAGGGTCGTGGGTTCAAACCCCGGGCTCGCACCTCTGAATTTTTCGGAATTTATGTGCGATATCGAATTTGATATTTTACCACGAGCTATTCGGTGAAGGAAAACCTCGTGAGGAAACCTGCACACAAGTGTGTGAAGTTCCCAATCCGCACTGGGCTCGGGTGGGAACTATAGCCCAAGCCCTCTCATACTGAGAGGAGGCCTGTGCCCTGTGGGACGTATATAGGCTGGATGATGATGATTACAGTTTTTAACTAACTTTTATTGTTCGAAATTAAACGAACTAAGTACTCACTATTGTGGGGAGAGACTCCAATAGAGAGATCTCTCTCCAGGGCCAGGCAGATGTTTGCCTGGGGACCGAAGTCCACAGAGAGAAAGTAGGAAGTTATAGGTATTTATGCAACTGAACGTCGAAACTGCATTAGCGATGTAGGATACCATTTTGACAATATTGATGTAGGTAGTTTAAGTTTGTAAAAGAAGTTAGTTCTACTATTTGACGATAAGTGGCGCTAGGGTGCAACGGTACTATTAGCCCTTCGGGTGGCACCATGTTACGCGCGTAAAGGCGACATGTGGCAACAGTCCAGCTGCTGGAGTCAGGGAAAAAGTGCGGATGTGGCGTTGTCCCTGAGCTGGACAAAGTGTATTACTCTTTTTCAAAGGCAAAATTTGTGTATTAATGTTATTAAACGCGAGCGTGTCTAAACGTTTTAAAGATTTTATTGAATCCATCACACTTAAAGCTACAGAAACGTTCAGAATTCGCGCTCAAAATATTTTTTTTTACGCGTTGAAGTTTGAGTGAGCTGGTGGTACCCGGTTGTGGTCGAGTTTTTTAAAGGTTTTGTTTAATAAAAATGTATGAGTAATGTTGTTTTGAATTCTTAGTCTTTTGAAGTTATATATATATTCTTGTAAATAAGCCGAAATTTACATAAAATAATAGTTTTATTTAAAAGTTCTGAACGTTTTTATCGAAACAAGGTAAATTGTCTGTACCCATTATTTTGGATATAGTTTGTAAATAGCTTTTACACTAATAATTTTCTTGCATGGTAGAAATCTGTTAGCTTATTTCATGGTTATTTCAAAAACATAGCTTGTAATAATTGTTTTCATACAAAAATATACCAGAATTATGCTTTTTATAAAAAATGGGGTCTGAAGTAAACAGACAGCTAGAGGCTCTGCCACATCCGCCAAATATTTCAAAATGGCCGTGCCACTCAAGCACAATTTGGTTTTGTCCAGGAGCTGGAGTTTGCCACGCGAAGGGCAGTTTTGTTTTTCTTTTTGTCGGTCTCAATAATTTAGTTTCCTCTCTGCCTCTCAAAGGTTGGCTGTAAGAGATCTCTTAAGGGATACGTCCGCCTTTTCATTTGTATTTAATTTTTGTTTTTTGTATTTTGTGTTTTTGTCCTTTTGTACAATAAAGTGTTTACTTACTTACTTTAGTAGGTACTTGTTTCGTTCATGGAGTAGTAAAGTTTTGAACTTAATTGTTATCTTTGCAGTAAAATATAATTGAACTATCGCTAGTTCATCGCTGACGTGTCTCACGTTCGCTAATTTCTCTCTAGAACAACTACAAGTAAGGAATAAACTAGTATCTATGCAATACATACAAAGTATCTTACCTGTTACCTGTTAATTACCTGTGTGGTGCCGGGTTAGAATAGCACCTCCCCCTTTCTTCCCGTGGGTGTCGTAAGAGTCGACTCTGGGAAAGGGTAAGTGTATTGTGGGCGACGGGCTAGCAACCTGTCACTGCAATATCACGTTTAACCACCTGATTACCCTGAAATTGCTAAACGTGGCACTGGATTTTTTGAATTTTTTTATTTTTAATTTTTTATTCATGTTCTGCCTGATCCTCTTGGGAATACAGGCGTGAGAATATGTATTATGTATGTACAAAGCACGAAAAAAACAATGAACCTTTTGGTTATAAAATTTCAAGGTTTCCTTACCTTTTATCATTTTGTGTGATCTGGCAACCCTATTTAGGTATACAGACATGATTTATGTATTTTCAACGTATGGTGAAACACATGGTGAAAAACTTCCTTTATTTTTGTCGCATTATCGCTAAACAGACTAAAATAACACACACTAAGGTAAACGTGCGGATGGGCCATTCCACGAGCAAGGCAGTTTTGCGTGACACTCCGTAGCATAATTTCATTTTATGTTAATCTGTGTTTTTATGAATAAATCGAATAATGCTTCACATCTCAAACGTTTTGCAAAAAGAGGCATCACTGTAAACCTTATAATTATCGAGATAATAAAATTTTCTTTTTTCATATAATACGGTAATCACAAAAATACAAATAATGGGATGAAATCACGTTTTTTGATTGATATCACAAGACTCTTTATGCTATACATTTATAGGCTTGAATTATAAACATCTTGAGTAATAGTATAATAATTTTAATTAATGATAACCATTGATAAAAAAAAAAGTAACGTGAAATTATTATTTTTTAATTAGGTGTAAATTTTTTTTGTGTTGCACAGAGTAATATTCATAATCAAGAGAAACACTATTTAAAACTTATTTTTTACAGTAATAACTCAATAAATAACCGATATAGTGATAACCACGTCTATAAAACGACGGAGATCACTCAAATAATGGTAATCACCGTTGCGGTAATCACGTGAGCAATTTAGTTTTTAATTAATTACTTCAAAACGGTTATTGATAAAAACTCAATATTTTTTGTGTAAGTAATTATAACACTGCTTAATATATCAAAATAATTCGAGTTAAATATATCAACAAAACAAGCGAGAAAAAAATAAAACGGTAATCACTTTCAACTGTGACAAAAAAAATCGTGTTGTTTTCTTTCCTTCGTGATTTGGCACCGACACAATAAGTCACAGGTTCGCACTATTTAGCCGTCGCGGCGTGATAGACTCTTTCTAGGAACGTATAGTCGATGTCTCTCGGAGTGTGCGTTTGAGCAGTACGACGCGTTTTATGGCCAAATTAGGTTAAGACGCAAAACTCGGGACACTTTTTAAAAATGGTTTTAAAAATAAACTAACGTAATAATAATTATTTAGGCAATAGGATTTCATTTATCATATAATTGGCTTGCTGTGAACAACAAAAACCTATAGTTTCCGCGTTTAGTTTTCGAAGTTTATGTCATCAACTAACAAATTTTGGAGGTGGGACAAGGCCAAAATGTGGACTCCTCTGACTTTAGATTTTTGTTTCGCGCATTTAATAATAAGAATATACTATTGTTAGACTTATTCTGAGCAGAATAAAGTGTGAATTACGTAAGATATTTTTTTTATAAGGTTATCTGTTAAAATTTGGATTTCACAGGTAGTTGAACTTGAGAACACGAAAAATCGTACGGCTGGAGAACGGCCCGGATATCCGACAACTTCTCATAAAATATTTTACTTGCGTCACGATATTATGTTCGTGGCCTGCCCATTGCCACTTCAAGTTGCTTATCCGGTACGGTATATCAGTGATTTTAGTTCTTAAACAGATCTCCTCATTTCTGAATCGAACGCGTAGAGACACCCCGAGCATTTAATGATAATGTGTATTTTGAATTTTTATTATTGACATCGTATTTTACGATATTGATTTTAATTATGACATTATTATTTATTTTTATGCAATTCTCGTGACATTATCACATTGTGTGATTTGCAGTGTTTTACTTTTTGCTTTTATTTATTTTTGACATTTTATTTTACATTTATTTTTAACGTGATGTATTTCAAATTGAATTTAATATATTTTTGACATTTCATTCATAATACTCATTTTACTCACTTTATTTGTGTTAATTAGGCGCAACGCAGACGACAGAGTTTTGTGCGATCGAGTCTGCGCAGCAATAAATTCTCTGGATGGCGCGCTGACAGTTTCCACGAAACTCTGAATGGAAATTCCTGGAAACTGTCAGCGCGCCCTTTAGAGAATTTATTGCTCCACAGACTCGATCGCACAAAACACTGTCGTCTGCGCTGCGCCTTATTATTATCCATTTACTTATTTGACGATCCTTTTGTGAATTTATTATGTTTTTGACATATCGAATGTAATGCAATTTTCAAAATGAAATCAAGACATCTTTCTATCTATCTATCATAGCCCTCTCTATTGCTGAGCAGCAAGCGCAGCGTAGGACGTCCTGATGGACAGACGACCTTATAAAGATGCTGGAAGATGCTGGATGCAGATCGCTTCCAACCGGTATACAGGGTGGCCAAAAATTTTGTAGTAAATATTTTAACCAGTGGTCGTTATACGCGTCTGAAGGCCGCTGTAAATTTTATCCCTGGATTTTCATGTAAGAAATAATAAGAAGACCTGAAAATATTGCCCAGTGTTTTGCTCCGGCTCTTGGTGAACCGCAATTGCAATGTTGGATGATTACAGGTGTAATCATCCAACATTGCCGCCGACTAAGGCTCAATTCACACCGGAAGAGCGGCGAAGGGCGGCGTAGCGGAGTGCAGTTTCAGTGTCATGAGAATTCAAACTTTATTTTCATTATAATAAGACGTATTATCGCATGAGAAACTCCAACGAGGCGCGCGGATGCCCGCGGGTCCGCGGGAATTCCGGCGAATTCCATAAACAAAGCCGTGCGACTGCGCGAGACGTCGCGGAAATGCCCGAGGATGCTCGAGCAGTCGCGAGCGGCCGCTGGCTATATCCCGCCCAGAGATCTTGACTTCCCGCGAATTCCAGCGACTTCTCGAGCAGTCGCGGGAATCCTCGCGGCTTATCTACCGAGCGGGTCGCTGCGCTTCCCTGCCCTTCGCCGCTCTTCTGGTGTGAATTGAGCCTAACGGGACTTGACGTAACGTTGGTAAACGACGTACGACGCGACGTAAAGTAGGTAAAACACAGTTCAACACTGGAACATTTACCTTACCCTAGTTACGTACTTTAATCTTAGTTAAATTGCCTCTGACGCGGTTTATAAGGCCATATATACATAACTGGATAAACGAGGCTTATCATAATCTGAAACAAGCCCTAAATCAAAATTCCACGACGTAATTTTCGGTGCATTGTCATGCCAACATAACTTATCACTTTCTCATAAAATTTCTTGAAGAATGTTTCTTTTTTTTTTGCTCGATAGTGTATATTTGTAAGGAAAATCACTGTCTTCCCTGATGGTGTAATAAGCTGTTTTCTAATTATCCGATACAAAGTTAGCCTTTTAGATCAATAAGATTTCTGAGTAAGGAAATTGGTAACAAGGTAAGGTAGTTCTTTTGTTTGTAAATGGATTAGAATTAGAAACACGAGTTCTTGAGATCGATCAATAGGTTACGTCAGGCCAATTTTCAGGAATTTTAGAGACACTTTGTCACAATATTTTTTTCGTGTCATAAGTCACAAATTACTAAGTGTGTATATAGAGAGGATGGATGAAAGAAGATTTACGAAACAAATTTATACGGGGAATGTGGATGGGTGCAGTGGGAGGGGAAGACCTAGACGGACGTTCCGTGATCAAATCGCGGACGTTTTAGAAACAGGTCAGGTCAAGAGTACCCGGAACCGACGAGCTTGTATGAGGAGATTAATGAATGTGGATGAAGCAAAAGAGGTATGTCAGGATCGTAGCGAGTGGAACAAAGTAGTCTCTGCCTGCCCCTGTGGGAAAGAGGCGTGACGATATGTATGTATGTATGTATGTATGTATGTGACGCAAATAAACCATTAGCAACACACTTAACTGAACACTTACAGTTTTCTCCAATTTAAAATGCGTCTTAATACTGTGCACAAAGGTACATTTGCTTTTTTTTAATTTGGCAGTTTGTGTGGTTAAATAATATGTCAACTATGGTACAGTCACCGGCTCCAATATCAGACTTAACAAGGCTGCATAAATGGGTCCATATCGGGTTGCATAAAGTTTGAAGTCATACATTTTATAAGCATACATATTTTTGTCATAATCATCATTAAGCATAACTAAAGTAAGCCATACATTTTTATGCATAATGTTTTATGGCATACATTTGATTCGCTTAAAACAATATACGCATACTTTATAATGGGCATACAGTATAAACGCATAAACTGGTTGTGCATAAAACATGCGAATCACAATGTACGATTCGCCATATTTGTTTTGCGCATAATAATTTTCATAATCTAGCCTAGCTTAACCTACGTTTGTGGCAACGATTCGGTTCATGTGATGTCACAGTTCTAACCTAACCTAACCTATTTTTTGGCCGTTAATCATCAATGTTATGGCTGGATAAATGTATGACAGCCATAATTATGACTGAAAATAATTATAATCATCCATTTTATGACAACTATAAATTATGTCATTCGTCATTATGGTAAAACCATTTATGACTAAAAATAATTATGACAGGGAACATTATGACAATAGTACACTTTATGCCAAAAAAAAAATGAGTTTCAACTTCAACTTTATGGTTAAAGTGTTATGACAATCGATTTTATGACAGTGGTTTGTATGCGACTAGAACGGCACCCTGCATAAATATATGATGCGACTCTATTACTGTCATGTACCGCCGTGGCAGATATTAATGCTGGTAACTGTACTTTAGGCCTATGCCTAACTTCTATAAGTTCGGTATATTTTTTCTGAATCCAATGAAAAACAACTGTATAAAAAACAAATTTATTTAATCATAATATATTAACAGTTATGAATATATCTTCTACATTTTCTGAGAATAGAGAACATTCTTGCTCTTACTTTAAAGACTACAATTCTTCGAGCTCAAATTACGCAAACAATCACATAAAAATATGACCTAGCTTAAAACTAAGTTCGTCACATCACTTTACACTAAATAAGTGTCCATTAAGCAGCAGTTACGCTGAGTTGTTCACAAAATGCGGTCTCCGCACGTGATCCAGATTACTTCGGTCGACGAACATCGTCTTTACATTAGACTGTCCACCGGTCGCCATCACCTTCACACTGTGACAGCTGACGCTACCGTATAACTGCCACTTTACCTTACAATTCACTCAACTCTTAAGCATCTTCAGATTCTCTTCCTCATCATGACGAGGCTTCTCATCATCAAACCTTCCATTATTGAAGTAATCTTCAATCTCTTGCAGAGTCCTATCCTTCGTCTCAGGAAGCGTGAAATATAGAGCTACCAAGCTCCCAGCCATTGCTGATCCAAAAATAGCGAATGTTCCATACACTTTTACAGTAGCCAGCAACGCTGGAGTGATCTTTAAGGCCACCATGAGACACAAAGCTAGAACCAGCCCTGACATAGCTGAGCCAGCTCCTCTATGTGCAACTGGGAACACTTCCCCAAGCAAGGCTAAAGGAATGGGTGTGCAGCCTAAATTAGACAGTACAAAGTATAGCATGAACATAGATATAGGCAACCAGGCGCGTTCTTTTGAGATCACATCAACAGATATCAAATACAGGCAGGTACAGATTCCACTTAGTACAACCAACGCGGCACCACCACTTACGAAGAGAAGTGTTCGCCGTTTTAGCATACGGACGAGGACTGAAGAAAAGGTTGAGCTGACTGTGGTGATTATGTCTATGACCAGAGTGTAATAAAACGTTTGGGATTTGTCTCCAGTTATATCTCCAATGATTTGTAGAGCGTAAGCTGGGAAAATATGCCGTCCGCATGTTTCTAAAAGTACCCCAGCTAAGCAAATGATCAAGAGTGGCTTCAAAAAGTCTTTCATTGAAAACTTTCTCGCAAACTCAACAACGTTTCGTTTGAGGCTCGATTTTTCACCAGCTTCTACTGCATGCCTTTCTTTCTGTGCTCTGATCATGCTGTCGTATTCTGATTGGGCGTCTGTTCCGTCGCCTCGCAGCCATAGCCAGGCTTTCTCGCTCTGACTGAACTTCTGTCTAGCAGCCAACCACGCAGGGCTCTCCGGCCAAGTACAAACAATGAGGAAAGCCACAACATGCGGTATAATCCCGAAGATAGCAACAGTTTTCCAATGGAAGTAATGGCCGACTATGTGGACGACTGTGTTGCCGAGACAGACAGAAGCTGTCTTGAGGTTCAAGAACGTGCCTCTGAGTTGAGGGCTGGTGTATTCCCCGATGACTACGGCTCCGAGAGTGACTGTGGAGCCGGCTGTGATGCCGCCGAGGATCCTGCCTGCCATCAGCATGGGGACGTCCTTTGCGAAGTAGATGAGGAGCCAGCCGAGAGTTCCTGGGACTATGAGGAGGGCGTGCGTCAGTCGTCGTCCGTAGATTTCCATGAGGAATGATGAGGCCAGGAAACCAGGGAGGCTGGCTAGACCCACCAGCGAAGCTGAAATAGAAGGATAAGATTAATTGATTGCATTAGTGTTATAGTGGATGTCGTAGGAGGCGACGAAGGAAATAGGTTAAGGTATATTTTAGGTGACAGGCTAGCAACCTGTCTCTATTACTTTTTGCTATGGACGGCCGAATAGCCCAGCGGTTAGAGAACCTGACTGTGAAGCTTGAGGTCCCGGGTTCGATCCCCGGTCGGGGCAGATGTTTGTATGATGAATACGAATGTTTGCTTTCAAGTCTTGGATGTTTATCTATATATAAGTAAGTTTATCCGTTGTCTAAGTAGTACCCATAACACAGGGTTGCCTAGTTTGGGACTAGGTGATTGGTGTAAATATTGTCCAGTGATATTTATTTATATACCTGCCAACTCAAAACCTAAAAAATATGCTAGAAGTTGCCACGAAACGTGGAACGTTTTGTCTATGGTGCGTTTCGTGAGATCTGCCTACCCCATTTTTGGGAATACAGGCGTGATGTATGTATGTATGTATTAGTGTTATAAGGTTTGGTAAATACGATCCAAATAATACTACTAATACTAATGGAACGTTTCTACTAGGGATCTGTAAGGATGCGGATGAGGTATGGTTTCGATTGGTTCTTCTCAAATATACCTTTGCAAGGAATTCTCGCACAAACCCAAAGGAAATCCTTACTACAGGATAGCCTCACTAAAGTCTGTCCAAGTGCAAACTCTAAGCGCAGTCTTTCCAGCTAACTACAGGATACATTTTAACGAAACTTAAGCTATTCGAAATCCTAATCCTAAGTATAGGCAATTACTGCAGGAAGTCATTAGTTACAGCACCACAAATCTTTCCTCTACTTAAAATTTGTATTACGAGATATTCACTGTCTAAAGAAAATCTCTAAAGAATGTCCATAAAAACTGTGTTCCTCCAAAACCTGCTTGTTATCTGCCCAAATTTTGCTAGAAGTGTCTGAGTTTTGACAATGTAACGTTTTGTGTGTCTACCTACCCCGTTTGAGAAGAAAACGGGCGTGATGTTTGTATTTTGTTCATCATCATAATCTCAGCCGTCCCATAGTAAATACGGGGCTACCCTTTGGACTCCCACGTATACCGTCACGAACAGGGATTGTTGAGCCACTTACCTATGTTTGTAACTTGGTCGTGTAATACTAATCCAATAGCTGACATCTAGTTGGTCAGATCGGTCATTGATTACACGTCTAAATTGCGAACAGTGGCAAGTGGCTCAACAATCCCGGTTCGTGACTGTGTATATATTTGTCTCCGGAGTCGCTGTTAAAGACTGTGGCGGTACCAGGATCGCATAGACAACAGGAGTTCACGTACCATCGCGAACCGGGATTGTTGAGCCACTTACCTATGTTTGTAACTTGGTCGTGTAATACAAATCCAATAGCTGACATCTAGTCGGTCAGATCGGTCATTGATTACACGTCTAAATTGCGAACAGTGGCAAGTG
>BHDV01046007.1:33392-64890 GCA_005406045.1 Adoxophyes honmai
CGGGATTGTTGAGCCACTTACCTTTGTTTGTAACTTGGTCGTGTAATACTAATCCAATAGCTGATATCTAGTCGGTCAGATCGGTCATTGATTACACGTCTAAATTGCGAACAGTGGCAAGTGGCTCAACAATCCCGGTTCGTGACTGTACCGGTTGGAAGCGAACTGCATCCAGCGTCTTCCAGTGACCTTTATGTCGTCTGTTCATCATGTAGGACGTCCTACGCTTTCTGGTCCGTGGTTTCCACTCGAGCATTTTTCGACCATATAGTCAGTATTAGCGTCGGGTCTAAAATAACACCTCTCCATTTCTTCCGGTTTAGGTATGCCTTAGGCGACAGGCTAGCAACCTGTCACTATTATACTACCTCTTTCATCAGTTGTCAAAGAATAAAGAATATTTATTCGCTTAAACATGGTATACCATAGTGCAGGTGGTTATTACAATTACATATTTGTATATATGTTTATTTCTCATGTTTCCCGTTAATGACATGCACATTTTTATTAACATTTTTTATTTGTTCCTATAATGTTACAGTCATCAATACAATGTTATTTTTTTGTATGTCATGCATTTACATAAATTCAATCACATTAACATTATTGTCATATTTACTAGCTTTCATTATCGTCAATATCACAAATTATTCATTGCATTCTAAAAACACTTATCCTATAAAAATATTTTTCTATCAGCCATTTTTTTAATTTTGTCATTAATAAGTTGTCGTGTAGTTGACGCAGTTCTTGTGGTATGCTGTTATAAACAGCAATGTACAGTCTAGGAAATTGATACCTGTGCCACTTTGAACCTTTTCATAGTGAGTTTCACATTGCTTTGATTAGTAGAAAGTATGGTATGTCACAGTGACATTTCTTGTGAAAATTTACAAAGTGGCACAGTAATCAATTTCCTTGACTGTACATTATATAGCAGTTATTTTTGTGTAGCGCAGTTGAATATAGAGGCACTTTTAACTTATATTTATCTCTTTCCCTAAATCTTTAATTTGGTTTTACCTGGGTAAAAGTAGTAAATCAGCCAAGAACAACTCCACCAAATGAAGTTTCGATAGCAAGCTCTGAACATTCTGACGAAGTAAGTGAATCGAGCGAGGTGTCTCTGATACTACTGGCCCATGTTGAAAAAAATATGGGTCATCTGAACCACCAGGTGACCTATCTAGAACGATATAAGAGGATAAAATAATAAGATTCAGCACTATGTTTTCACTTGTAAGCTGTCCAACTGAGTGCAGGTGAGAATTCAAAAGTACAACCCTCGATTATTTCGCCTTGTCGCATGATTTTTGTACGGCGTTGCGAAACAATTAGTAGCAAAAGCAAGGAAAGACACCAATACAACATTTAATATACAAGCACGATTGAAATAGTATGAAACTGGTGCCGTATAAAAATTAAAAAACCCCCGACGAGCCCCAACTCGATGGCTTTACTGAACGTGTAACATTCTCATCACACCTAACAAATGACCTGATGACCTTGAAGATCTGAACCGATTTCCACCAAACATAGCTAAGAACACTCTCGACGGATATAGCTTTCGAACACAAAAAACCGCATCAAAATCGATCCATCCGTTTGGGAGCTACGATGCCACAGACAGATACATACACATTTACACACACACACACACACACACACACACACACACACACAGACATGTCAAACTTATAACACCCCGTCGTTTTTGCGTCGGGGGTTAATAAAATGGTGAGCCACAAAGTCGGTTTTTTTTATTTTCCGACTATTCCCAGGGTAAATTTGGTCGTTTGATTTTTTACGGCACCAGTTAACTAAAACTTGGACAGCTACGATCGGGAGTTTTTGAACAGTCTTCCTTGTTGTTATCGTCCGACGTAAGGGAATCAAGAGAATCAAAAGAATTAGCGGTCGATAAATTGACAAGTTGATACGTTTTGTTATATAGTCAGATGGCGTATGTATGTTTCGTACAGTTGGCGCGGAGGGTGTGGATGATGCCGAAGTTGTAATATGTGTTTTTAGCAAGGGTCGGCTAAAATCATATTGTACTTATAGGCACTTTACACAAGTCCAACTGTGAGATTTCTTTTCTCGTATGCGATTACATAGTTGTTCCGAAATTTTCGTACAACTTACGTGATAATGTTTTTTGCATCCGTTGCATATCATTTTGTAGCTCTCTACCCGGTATCCGTTTTCTTCCTGTGCGTTGATGTCCGCTACGGTCGTATGTCAGCGGCCTAGCGCACAGCACTGCAGAGCATCTAGTGTATTCAAAACGATGATGAATTCGATATCGATTTCGTTTGCCAATTAACGCGGAATTATATGGACCGCGGCAGTTGTATAAACGTTCCGCACAATTTTGCGATAACTAGCAAACGAAATCGATATCGACTGTATGATCGTTTTGAACACACTAGACGTACAGAGTACCCTCCGGTTCCGTGACATAAGCGAATGACTCACCGCGTCGTGCTGCTCGCGTTGTTAACGGGGCGTTACATTAAATTTAAAATGTTTTTAATCATTTCTCCTAAACTACATAGTATTTTTCAAAACTGTTTGTGATAAATACCACTTCACTCGACAAAAATCAGGGTAGGCAGAGCACACGAAATGTGACATAAACAAAACCATGATTATGACTATTTTACGCTCCGCAGCCTCTTCTAGCTTAATCTTAGGTCTGTACACAGATTAAAGATGTAGTATAATAGTGACAGGTTGCTAGCCTGACGTTTAAGGCATACCTAAACCTATTTCCTTACTCGACACTAACGACATCCACGGAAGAAATGGAGAGGTGTTATTCTAGACCCGACACCACACGGGCAGAATTGTACAGTCAGGGAAATTGGATGTTTAGCAGGTTGAGATACTTCTAAAATTGGCCTTTACTATTTCCAGCCAGTTGCATGACATAAATACTCATGGGCGTACCGAGGGGGGGGGCAGGGGGGGGGCAGCTGCCCCCCCTGGATAAGGTTGACGTCCCTACGAATTAAATACTTATGTAGTAGGTACTTTTACCGATAAAAATGTAGAAAACGAAAATTTTGTCAATTGTTTGCAACATAATATTTTTATAAATCTAGACACGCGGCAGCGAGTCAAGCCAAGCTCAAGCAAAGGAACTGGCTAGCCAGCGCCGAGTGTAATGTTGTACGAGTCGAACCCCTTGGTGCTACTTTTGACCCTTCTATTACTCAAAACCTCTTTAACGTAAACATATGAAACTAGGTGTGTGGACATGTAGAAGCCCAAATTTCATAAAGCTAGCTCAACGGTTATATTGATAATAAAAATAAAAAGAGTAAAAAAATAGGGGAGTCTCCATACAATTTTTGTTTTAGTTGTTCTATTCTAACCTACTTATAGACGACCTATAAAACGATGAAATTTGGATTCCAACAGGTCATTGTATGTTAGCGTGGGATAAAATCTAAAAGTAAAAGGGTTAAATAATAGGGGCTCCTCAAACACTTTTTTTAATTATAGCGTTGGAACCGTTACAACGTTAGAAACAGATATTATAAGAAAGTATAAAAATATACTGAATGGGCAATGCACTAAGCACTAAGGGATTAAGACACTAGCATAAAAAAAAATTAAGGGGGCTCCGACAGAAAAAAAAAACGTGTTTTTTTTGCCGTTTTTGGTATGGAACCCTTCGTGTGCGAGTCCGACTCGCACTTGCCCGGTTTTTTTATTATTTACTAATAAGTAGCTTATAAAAATCGGATTTGCCTCCCCCTGGCCCAGAACCTGGGTACGCCCATGTAAATACTCAATATTGAACTTCATGGTGAAGTTTGTCCTATAAGGCGAACAAATTATGAAGGCAGTCAATCTGCTAAACATTCAGATTCCCTGACTGTATGTATGTAGTAAGTACTTCATCACAACTAAATTGTGGGTAAGGAAACGCAACCAACTTGAGGATAACTTTTTTTACTTATACTTTACTTACAAAGCCAGGAAGCCGTCTCCATGCTGGCGTGTATGGTGGAGTCAGAAGCCTGGAGACCTGGCAGCAGCACCGAGGGGAAGCTCAGCACCATGCCCTGCCCCAGCATGTTCAGGAGTACACCTGACACCGCCCATGACTGTGGAAAAACTCCAGGTCAGAAAGTTGTAGGGTGGAGTTTATAAGTGTAAGTGCGTCTTCGAAGCTCGATGGCAAGTTAAATTGAACGTAATTAAATTAGTTTTTTTTAAAGTGTATAAATGTCACCGGAAAACAAAATCTTTAAATTTAAATATTTACGAAAATTTCCTAGGAAATTTATAGACAATTCCGTAAGATTCTAAAAGAAGGACAAGTATTGTATTATTTTACGGCCACATTTTCGTAAAATAGTCATATTGGTTAGGTTAGATGTTAGTTTAGGTCGGATGCTTTTTTTGTTATGTTAGATTAGATTGAATTTTGCGAAAACGTGGGCGTAAAAAAACTTTTTGCCACTCGTTTAGAATTTTACGAAATGTGTTATTGTGTATACCTACGGATTGTGTTATTTTACAGTGACATATATGTTACATTCAAAGATCGAAAACGCTCAAAGAGCGTAAAAATAGCTCACAACGCGTGGTCGTTTCGGAAAAAATCCACATCGCGAAATTCGTGTTATGGCTCGAATGAAAACGCGTACGACGCAATGTGGCAATTAAAGAAAATCTTAATGGGGGGAAGAAATTGGATCTAAAATCAATAACACAATGTATTGTTGTGGTAGGTACAAGTAAATAGGTTTTAATTGAAATAATAAAAATATCATATTGTAGCTAAAGGACACCTACCGGTACCATATAAGGAAGCAAGTAGCTTGATCTCGGTACCAAATAAGGAATGGAATCATGTATCAACATTCCATTTCGTAATATAGAATAAGATTAATAACATATTTATGTATACGCACGACTTAATAACGGTATTTTTAATTACCTCTCGACGTTTCGGCCGCGTTAGGGGGACCATAAATTACATGAGGTGTTTTTTCAATTTTTTGAGGGGGGTGAGATGTCGTGAGATTTTATTGAACTACCTCCCCCGCCCCCAAATCTCACGTGAGATTTTTCAAAATGTGGGTTTCTTATGTGAACGCATTGGATTGTTATTGCAAAAAGAAAAAAATAGTTTGAAAAGAAAAAAAAAAGTGAATGACAACGTGACTTCAAAAAAAATCTTTATATTTCTGAGTTTTTTTTTTCGTTCTGATACACCGATGAAGTGTCAAATATAAAGCGCTATGCACATGTCGGTTTTTAAGACCTTATTAAATGGACAAAAAAAGTAGTTTTTTTGTGTCAAACAAGAAACAAAGATTGCGTGATATTTGCCGTGACCCCCCTCCAACGTAAGATTAGATGAGATTTGACTCGACCCCCTCCCCTCTTAAACACATCACGTAATTTATGGACGCCCCCCCTACAGCGACCGTGAAGCGAAGTGGAGCAGTTTCTAGTATACTTAAATTCTAAACATATGCAAAGGTTAAATTTACATCTGAAGTTGAGGTGGACCATACACTTGCTTTCCTCGATGTCAAAGTAATGGCGAGAATGGATGGTTCCTTGACACACACTGTTTACAGGAAACCGACACACACGGATAGATACCCGAATACGTCATCCCATTACCATCCCAGACATCTACAAAACGTTGTAACTTCGTTACAGAATAGAGCGTATGAGCCTGTGTGACCCTGAATTTTCAGAAGATGAATTGAAGCATGTTCAGGAGATGATAAAACGCAACGGATATGAGGTGAAGAAGTGGCAGCCCAGAAGAAAAAGCGGTAGGAGGTGTCCTGATGAGGCTAGACAGCCGGCGTATATGCCTTATGTGAAAGGATTGACGGAGTAAATTAAACAAAATTATAACTATAATAAACTTTGTCTTTGAAATGCTTAAACATGTTGTTATTAGAGTGGATAGGTAAGTAAATAAGTAAACACTCTTTATAGTATAAAAAAGCAAGACGGTGAAGTACATACAAAGGTAGATTTGTCCCTTAAGGGATCTCTTACAGCCACAGCTTTTGAGAGACAAAACGACAAGCAACAATAAAAACATTTAAATATAGTACGTTCCCCGAAATATCAACAAAACGATTATACTGAAAAAAAAACAAGACTAATACTGGCTGATCCATTTCGTATTTCCCCGATTTTTAACGTTGGAAGTTAGGTCCACTGACGTGAGAATTGATTTTGGCGCAGACGCTTAAAAGATTGCTCATAAAACATTCACACAAAAAAAGAAAAAATAAGAAAATCCAAGAACATTGTTACTGGTTTGTTGATTTCAAATGTTTCCCTTTTCAAACGTGTGAGAGCTGTCAGTGAGAAAAATAAAATAAAAAAAACAGAATTTTGGCACGAATGGGTACAGAACCGTTGTTAAAAAGTGAAATATAATTTCTGTTACTGTTATTGTCAGTTGTTTTCTTTTGACACATAGTTTTTTAAAAGAATTACTAAAATCTGAAAAAAACTGTAGGTACTTCTGAAAATTATCCAAAATTAAATAATTGACCAATGGTGTTGTATTGTATGACTCTTTACTGCACATAAAACAGTTACATATAACGTCACAGGATAACAGCTTCATGTACAAAGGCGAGCTTATACCCGAGGAGATCCCTGCCGTCTAGATATAGGTACAAAAAAAGTTAAGGAAATAAAACCTAAAACTTATAAAAATTACTTTCCAGAGAGGGGGGCTGCTTTAAACCTTTATACCTAACACTAGTACTTAATATCACTTCATTAAAAAAACCTACCTGTTTAACAAACGGCGTCAACATTGCCACCAATCTTTCATGTCACACCTCCCACTGTTTAACGTAGAATGATTTTAGTTCTATCGAAGCGAGGACTAAAGCCCAGATACCATTTTTATTGTCCTAGAATAAATACAGATAAACAAAGCGAGAGCTAATCGCGGAATGAATACAAATTGTGACAGATGCTGATAGGATTCTCTCGCGTGTTTTCAGTAGCGACATTGATGTCGATTAAATGAAAATTAAATCGCTTTAGACACGGTATTAAATAGAGATCTTAGGACGATTTCGACATTGGCGAAACTACTATCTTAAAGTGCAATAAATTCCCATGCTTGTGTAATTTTCTTACAGCCAATGGAAAAATGATAGCCATGGTAGCACAGCGGTTTGGACCCCAGGCTCGCACCTCTGAATTTTTCGGAATTTATGTGCGATATCAAAAAATTGATATTTACCACGTGTTATTCGGTGAAGGAAAACATCGTGAGAAAACCTGCACACAATGACGAAGTAATTCTATGTTGTGTGTGAAGTTCGCGATGGCACATCGCCGCTTTGCGATGACAGTGTGATATTTGATATCTCCAAAACAGTAATAAACAAAAATGTCACGTTGTCGTCGCAAAGCAGCGACATGCAATTACGCTTATGTTCCCAAATGAAGTTGGCAGAGCTCAGGAAACGTGACTTAGACAAAACCATGATTATCGACTATTTCATCCTTTGCAGCCACTTCTTAATTTTGGGTTTGAAAACAGATGGAAGAGGTAGTATAATAGTGACAGGTTGCTAGCCTGTCGCCCAAACTATACTTAAACGTAGGAAGGACGACATCCACGGAAGAAATGGAGTGTTAATCTATCTCGACACCACACGGAAGTACGAGATTCCTTTTTTTCTGTAGAAATACGGAATCTTAAAAAGACTTTAAACCTAAAAGTTAGTAGCTCACCTTCAGGTTTTAATAAATAACAAGGTAATTGAATAAAAGTAAAAGTGTTTACTTCAACAGAACTTGTTTAAAACTTGTCACACGCTAAGCAGATACGATAAGATATCTGTATCTGAACGCATACCTTTCAATATCACTTTCTATACAATTCAATGAGCTAACACACAGCGCAGATAACTTATATTTTACCGTCAAGTATCTGTTGGGATTGGCACCGACATATGGAAACATACATACATACATACATATTCTCACGCCTGTATTCCCAAGAGGGGTAGGCAGAGCACATGAATTCAAAAATCCAGTGCCACGTTTAGCAATTTCAGGGTAACCAGATGGTTAAACGTGATATAGCAGTGACAGGTTACTAGCCCATCGCCCACAATACACTAACCCTTTCCCAAAGTCGACTCTTACGACACCGAGGGGAAAAAAAGGGGGAGGTGCTATTCTAACACAGCAACACACGGGGTACATACACATACGGAAAGATGGCATTTATATGCAGATAAAATATTATATAGAGAGGATGGATGAAAGAAGATTTACTAAACAAATTTATATGGGGAATGTGGATGGGTGCATTGGGAGGGGAAGACCTAGACGGACGTTCCGTGACCAAATCGCGGACGTTTTAGAAACAGGTCAATTCAAGAGTACCCGAAACCGACGAGCATGTATGAGGAGATTAATGAATGTAGATGAAGCAAAAAGAGGTATGTCAGGATCGTAGCGAGTGGAACAAAGTAGTCTCAGCCTACCCCTGTGAGAAAGAGGCGTGACGTTATGTATGTGAAATATTATCGTTTATGCTTAGTCTGTCACACGCTCAAGATGTAGAATAACACCGCGTGTGCCCAGGCGGCTGTAAATCACGCAAGTTATCTCTAAAGACAAACATTCAAAATTATTTGTGTAAGGATGTGATTTTATCGTTCGGTTATCATTACAACGGTAATGAAGGATTAGTCTCGCGGAAAAAGTGAACACTTAAGCAGTTGACATACAGGGTTACTGGTAACTCGACGTATTCCTGGTAGGAATTGATAGAGGAGTTAAAATGCAATATTTTAAGCCCCCATATGTATGGCCGAAAATTAACGGTTCTTGAGTTATTGATTTTTTAATATTTTTTTAGAATTTCCCAAAATTTTACATTAAAAAAATTGTTAAAAAAAACTGTGCGTCTGTTGGGGTAATTCTTTTTTATTTTTTTATTACTAAACTATTGTCGAATTAAAACAAATACAAAAACCCTAACAAAACAAGTAAAGTCTTCGAAATCAGCGAAAACATTATTTATGTTTTATTAAATCTGTACTTGTTGTTACTAAACTATTGCTCTAGTCGAAAAAAATAATATAACATCTAGTGTACAAATTATTAGAAAAACATCTACGTTTCACCAGCTTTCTAAAAAGGTATCATAATCCATAATAATCTTAAAGAACTTTTCACAAAACTGCCTTAAATGAACGAATTCGTTTGCGAGTTATCGCGGAATTGTATGGAGATGTGTTGACCGCGGCAGTTGTGCAAAACGTTCCGCTGGCAGCGCTGTCTCAGTTTCCATACTATTTTGTTAGTAATAGTTTAGTAACAACAAGTACAGATTTAATAAAACATAAATAATGTTTTCGCTGATTTCGAAGACTTTACTAAACTTGTTTTGTTAGGGTTTTTGTATTTATTTTAATTTGACAATAGTTTAATAGTTAAAAAATAAAATAAAAATTACCGCAACAGACGCACAATTTCTTTTTTCAATTTTTTTTATGTAAAATTTTGGGAAATTCTAAAAAATTCTTAAAAAATCAAAAACTCAAAAACCATTAATTTTCGGCCATACATATGAGGGCTTAAATATTGCATTTTAGCTCCTCTATCAAGTTCTACCAGAAATACGGTCGAGTTACCAGTAACCCTGTATACATACATAGGTACCTATACCACAGAATAGATAATAGTATACATTAAGCATGTGATCTCAAATAGGGTAAGCAGAGCACACGAAACGCTACATAGACAAAATGATGAACAACTTTCAAGTTTCAAGCCCACTTCCAGTTTTTTTTTATGTTTTGAGTTGGCGGGTATACCTAATGGCGACGGAATCCTAGCCTATTTTCTTAGTCGCCTGCTACGATGTCCACTGAAGAAATAGAGAGGTGTCATTCTAAACCCGACACCACCCGAACTAATAGTTCAAGCGTCTAGTGTAATCAACGTTTTGAAAAGATAACGATTTTGTTAGCGTATTAACGCGAAGAATGTATGGAAACTATTAGACTACTGGCCCATGTTGGAAAAAATATGGGTCATCTGAACCTGGTGGTGACCTATCTAGAACGATATAAGGGCATAAAATAATAAGATTCAGCACTATGCCGTCACTTGTAAGCTGTCCAACTGAGTGCAGTTGAGAATTCAAAAGTACAACCCTCGATTATTTCGCCTTGTCGCATGTTTTTTGTACGGGGTTGCGGAATAATGGATTAGAACTGGTATTGAAATAGTATGAAACTGGTGCCGTGAAAAATCAAACGACCAAATTTACCCTGGGAATAGTCGGAAAATAAAAAGAAAATCCGACTTTGTGGCTCACCATTTTATACGACACCAGTTTCATACTATTTCAATACCAGTTCTAATCCATTATTCCGCAACGGCGTACAAAAATCATGCGACAAGGGGAAATAATCGAGGGTTGTACTTTTGAATTCTCACCTGCACTCAGTTCTGGGAAGCCGCGACGCTGATTTCCATTGTGACCCTGCCCTGGAAATTTTAAACTAAAAGAAAATTTACCTACATATAAACGCATTTTGTAAATACCTAAATGTTTGAATATCTATGAGCAAAACAGTGTACGAATGAGTATTTTATTTATCTCCAACAATTTCATAGGCGCTTCATCTTTACGTCTCTGTACTTGTACAGTGTGTACTTGAATAAATAAATAAATAAATAAATATCATTGGACAATATTTCACACCAATCACCTAGTCCCAAATTAGGCAATTCAATGCCTGTGTTATGGGTACTAGACAACGGATAAACTTACTTACTTATATATAGATAAACATCCAAGACTCGAGAGCAAACATTCGTATTCATTATACAAATATCTGCTCCGACCGGGGATCGAACCCGGGACCTTAAGCTTCACAGTCAGGTTCTCTAACCGCTGGGCTATCGGGCCGTCTGCCGAGGACTTCCCTGGAGAGAATCAAAACGTTAAAGAAGATGCTCTACCACCGCCTCTTTTTTTTTCAAATTGCATTTATGCAAATAGGGTCTTAACAGCGCTCTTACACGTCATTTTTGAGTCTACCAGACCTTCGGAAAGACAATCATTGTCAAGAAGATTGCGCCGCAAGAAACTTGGCAGAAAGTCATTTTTTTAAGTGTTTTTACGAAGTTTAGTTTATTAAAAAAAAACATAGTGGATGGAGACAAGATGTTGAAGTAAAAGCATGTACGGACAGCTGCAGAGAAAAGTAACCCCCTAGTAATGAAACATTGTATGGGCGGGGGGTTACTTTTCTCTGCAGCTGACTGTACCACTGACTGTATTGTATTGTATTGTCTTGTATGACTTTTTATTGCACATAAAACAATTACATAAAACAAGAAAATAGAATGCAGGCTTCTGTACAAAGGCGAACTTATCCACGGGATTCTGATCAAGGGCCAAGACATCGCGTTGGACGCAGTCCACACCATCATGTCCTGTTCTGAAAGCAGAGCGGTACCGAGCCTCGGTCGCCTAGGCCACACACCCTAAAAATACGATAAACTAGGTAGTTAACTTGGTAGGTATATATAACAGGTTAGCCTAAAATCAAACAGTGACAGCAGGACCACGTTTAAAACATACACGAATACACTAAAAGGCCGTAGCAGGATAAGGGAAGAAAATATGCCTTTTTGTAATTCAACGCTGGTTTTTTTTCTATAATTACTTACATCTACTTGTACAATTGTGCAAAGTTCTGTTAAAAAAAATTAACTGGTTCAGCTGGAAAAATATAAATACCGAATTTATGAAAAAAAAACTCTAAAAGTACCTATTGAACTTTATCATGCTATCTTTATTTCATTTTAGTCAACCTAAAAGTAAGTATTTTCTCAAAAATTATTGATTCTCCATCTTTAATATTTCTGTAAAAACAAGTACCTACCTAAGTCAAAATTAAAAATTTTTTTTTACTTCTGAAGGCGTGACCACTCTAAATGGCATTGCTACAAAAACCTTATTTAATGATATCAGTCAGTCATATTAGTTTCACAGCTAAAATTTAAAAGCAACATTAAGCAGATACGGTAAGATATCTGTTACAGAACATATATCTGTCAATATCGCTCCCTATACAATTCAATGAGCTACCACACACTGCGCAGATTTACCGTCAGGTATCTTTTGACATCGACATATGGAAAAATGGCATTTAAGTATACGCAGATAAAATATTATCGTATATGCGTAGTCTGTGACGGGCTTAAATATATGTTGGTTGGATTTCGTTACATTTTGCTCTTATATCATTCTAACACCGCTAAAGAACGTTATGCATAGCTGAATCCTCTTTGAAATAAAATAAAAAACATATAAAGCGACTCCGAACAACAATAGCGCCAGCTCCTAGAAACAAATCTAGAGCATTGTAGCACATAAAACTAAACGATGCTACATCGCGCCAACGAAGTTTCGATGATCGGTTGCATAAATACAACTTCCAACTTTCTCTCTGTGGACTTCAGTCCCTAGGCATAACGTCTGCTTGGAGAGAGATCTCTCTATGGGGCAGCGCAGACGACAGACTTTTGTGCGATCGAGTCTGCGGCTCAATAAAAACTCTGAATGGCGCGCAGAGAGTTTCCATTCAGAGTTTTTATTGCGCCTTAGACTCGATCGCACAAAAGTCTGTCGTCTGCGCTGCCCCTATTGGAGACTTTCAGCCCGTGCCACCGAAACTGACTAGTGTTGTGATTGAGTATTTGTCGATCCCGCGCCTATGGCGCCATCGGAGGAGGGCGAGGAACCCCAAACCCACGTTACGGGTAAATATTCGGGCGTTTGAACCGCTGTCATTATTCTCAACACTTTTTTTTATCAGATCCTGTTGGAAATGTGTCTATAATCAAAGAATAGAAACTATTACTACGTAAAGAAGCGACACTCACCTCCCCCGCCAAAATATCGTCGCCTGCGACGCAGCAGTCAACGACTCAACGAGTCAACTAGTTATGGACGGTTTAAGCTGACAAGCACCAGTGATGGACACTTCATTCATAATTTAAAGACCATAGAGTTGTGAATTGATTGTTGTAAAACAAGTGACTTTTCCTTAGTGGGTAGTAAATAAGAGTCATTGTCCATTACTGGTTCTATGTCCATTACTGGTGCGGTCACCCTAGGAACATTTTCTCTAATATTTTATACTTAGATGTGAAACACGTGAAAGTATTGGCTAGAGAATAGAATAAAAATGGCACGCTATTGTTCGGTATATGGGTCTCAGGAAATCAATTATTCAAACAAGAATCGGAGGTTTTTCAGATTTCCATCCGATGAACAAATGTAAGGAACGCTCACATTATTCCAAATTATTTGTATAATTAGGCAGTGTTACTATAGTTTTTGTTATGAAAAATCTTCTTAGGCACTTAATCTAACTTATTTAATGAGTTCCTATTTAGTTCTACAAAGCTACAAATTGAGTGATGGCCCTGCATAGTTTACGCACACACATCGTGCGTGTACAGACGTTATGTTGTTTATGTAGTAGTAGTAGGCTATCTCGCGCGGTCGGTTGTATGGAGTGTCGGGGGCCTGCTATAATAGTCTAGTGTGTACCTATTTGCAAGACATAGACACTATAATTATGACACACTTATTGTACCAATTTCTAAATAAATCTAATAAAAATAGTGTTGACAATAATGACAGCGGTTCAAACGCCCAAATATTTACCCTTACTTGGCCACCACGGAGGGGCCCCACTCCAAGTGGCCAGTGGGCGGACCGGACATGTCCCTCCGGGATCCCGGACCGTCCACACAACTGGCCATGAGAGTTTGTGTAGTTGTTAGATGGTATGCCCATCTTTTGTGGGAGAGCTCCTCATACCACCAATACCACCATGCTACCTAAAGCCCAAATTTAATGTAATTTAAGTAAATACAAAAAACATCGAGACTGTCAACAAATAAAATCTTGAAATATAGTCCCCGTGTGGAAGAGGCGATAAAAAATAGGTTATAGTTAATTTTAAGCGACAACCTAGCAGCCGTCACTATTATACCTCTTTCATCTGGCAATAAACCTAAAAGTTATGCTAAAAGTGGCTACAAAACGTGAAACAGGCATGGTTTTGTCTATGTCAAGTTTTGTGTGCTTTTCCTCCCACTTAGAGATACAGCCGTATGGTGGTATGGCGTATGATGTACAAGTAATGTATCGAAAGAAGCATAAAATTTACCATTAATTACTCAGATACATGAACATGAGTAAGTATCATTCTGCGCTCACTTCATTCACAATCTTATATTCTCACGAAACACTTGCGCCGATATTCGCATAGCTGAATCAACATCAACTTTTTTCTTTCTTTATTATTCACGTGACATACATAATACAGTTATAAACATCTCTAAAAATTGTCATAGCTATGCTGCAGTGTTCAGATTAAAAAATAAACAAATAATTGTATTAGTCAGCTTTAATTTGGGTGTTTTATCGTTTTTAAATCGATAATACCTGATTAAGATTGGTATTTGTATATAAGTGTGTGAAGGAATGCGAACAGTTAATTAGTTGACAGTGCACGTGCGAAAAAATGGCGCAGAAGAGTGGATGGATAACACCATACAGAAAACAGGTATCGACTTAAAACTTCTATCTTTCGAAATTCAAAACTTTATTTATGCAAATAGGCTCCTAAGAGCACTTTTACACGTCATTTTTGAGTCTACCAGCGCTTCGGAAAGACCATCATTGCCAAGAAGAATGCGCCGCAAGAAACTTGTCAGAAAGTTTACGTCTTGTTGTGACAGGAGATTTAATAAACAACAATGTATCACTCGTTGTAGGTTTTCTGGCCATTGTGACCTGTTTAGTTCTGAAAGCAGTACACAGGCATGCGTGTGCGTGTAACCGTGTTCCTATGAAATTATATACTTATATACACATCGCACGTGGCAGATCGGGGGTCTGCCTTCCGTACTAGATGTCCCGAGTTTTAAGCACTCCAGGAATTTTCAGAGGGCCTTTGTGGCAGTTTAGGGCGACCCTAAAAAGAAGGCCCGAAAGGGGACACGCATGGATTTCTGCAGTTGCTGTCCGCAAGGTTTTCCGCGGCGTCTACGAAATCTAATAGAAACATCGTGGGGTTTTGTTTTAGTAAGAGTCTGATATAACCTGCTGTCCCTCCCCCAAAATACGGCGGGTATCCGTGAGGATATCCCCACGAGAAAAGAAAGCGAGAAATCTAGCGGTGAGCCGTGCCCAGTGGCATCAGCGGGGGGCTAGTGGGTGGACCGGATATGTCCGTGAGCGTTCCCGGACCACACAAATGGCCATGAAGAAGTTCGAGTGGTTTTTAGTTGGCATTGCCATCGCACCTACAGGTGGGATCAGTGGGACATGTCCGTAAGGGTTCGCGGACCATCCACACAAATAGCCATGAAGAAGTTAGTTCGAGTGGTTTTTAGTTGGTATTGCCATCGCACCAGCGGGGGGATCAGTGGGACATGTCCGTAAGGGTTCGCGGACCGTCCATACAAATGGCCATGAAGGAGTTCGTGTGATTTTTAGATGGTATGCCCGTCGTCTGAGAGGGATACCACGAGCCAAAGGGACATTACATTACATTATTAGGGTACATTAGGCGCATTTAACACACGTATAAAAAAAATGAAGTATGTTAGGGCAAGTCGGTCGAGGGAACCCCTTGAAGAACGCATATCGACCAGATCGGTGATGTTCTAAAGAGAGGCCAAATTAGGAGTACCCGAAACCGTCGAGCGTTTATGACCAGAGTGATGAATGTGAGAGAAGCGAGAGAAGTATGTCAGAATAGGACGAATGGCGCTCTGTTGGCTCTGCCTACCCCGCAGGGAATAAGGCGTGATGGTTATGTATGTAAGAAATTGAGTAAGGGAGAAAAATAAACGGGTGACGCTGGTTGAAAAACCTGAACACTTGTAAGCGTCTCGTTATGGTTTCTCCGAAGTTGAAGTACAGTCAGGCCCCCGACACTCCATACAACCGACCGCGCGAGATAGCCTACTACTACTACATAAACAACATAACGTCTGTACACGCACAATGTGTGTGCGTAAACTATGCAGGGCCATCACTCATTTTGTAGCTTTGTAGAACTAAATAAGAACTCATTAAACAAGTTAGTTATTAAGCGCCTATGAAGATTTTTCATAACAAAAACTATAGTGGCACTGCCTAATTATACAAATAATTTGGAATAATGTGAGCGTTCCTTACATTTGTTCATCGGAGGGAAATCTGAAAACCTCCGATTCTTGTTTGAATAATTGATTTCCAAACACCCATATACCGAACAATAGCGAACCATTTTTATTCCATTCTCTAGTCAATACTTTCACGTGTTTCACATCTAAGTATAAAATATTAGTGAAAATGTTCCTACCCGCGCATTCTGTGAGTACTGACAACCGTGTGACGTAAGCGCGGTGTGACTGCCTCGTTGACTGCTGCGTCGCAGGCGACGATATTTTGGCGGGGGGAGGTGAGTGTCGCTTCTTTACGTAGTAATAGTTTCTATTCTTTGGTACAGTGCAATATACATATACATATGTACATCTAAAAAAATTATAACGTTAAAAGTATGAAATAAATACAGAAATACAATAATTAATCGATAAATACACAAACAACACTAACATTATCTATACTCCGTTTTTTTTTACAGTGGTTTCACTATATAGCATGTCGCGGGTGACACCTTGTTTCGTTTTACTCGAAAAAAGCTGCTACGGTCTAAATATGTGGAAGTAGATCTTATTCGTTGCTTGGATATGATTGGCATAAAATATTATTTGGTAACAGCATTTTATATCATTTGTTTTACATACATACATACATATCCTCACGCCTGTATTCCCAAGAGGGGTAGGAAGAGCACATGAATTCAAAAATCCAGTGCCACGTTTAGCAGATGATTCAGGGTAACCAGATGGTCAAAAGTGATATTGTGGTGACAGGTCATTTGTTTTATTGACTCAAATATCGACACTTGTACTTTCTAGTATGTGATTTGACTGATGTCACCCGCACCATGCTATAATGAAACCACTGTAGTGAATGGATCGTATGTGTCATCATTTTGACACTTTTTTGTATTTTAGTGTTTATTGCAATAGAAAGACTGTTAGACAAATATATACATATATACCAAAACAAAAGGGGTAGGTAGTGTAGTCAATGAGCAAAGTACAAAAATAATTTTAAACGATCAATCATCATATACTTATCAGGAGATAAAAAAATATAAATATTTGTCAATTGAATATTAGTTAAATGTACACAGTCATTCGAAAATAAATATACCTGCATATAATAAGGAGCGTGCTCTTAAAATATCTGTTACATACATACATAGGAACATACATATTCTCACGCCTGTATTCCCATGAGGGGTAGGCAGAGCACATGAATTCAAAAATCCAGTGCCACGTTTACCAATTTCAGGGTAACTAGATGGTTAAACGTGATATTACAGCGACAGGTTGCTAGCCCATCGCCCACAATACACTAACCCTTTCCCTGAGTCGACTCTTACGACACCCACGGGTAGATAGGGGGAGGTGCTATTCTGACCCCACACGGGTAAATAAATTTCTGTTACAACTATTATAGTATATTTAATTTACTATTGTAAAATAGTAGTAGAGTAGTAAAGTTTTAAGTACATGATTATTTTTTGATAAAAGACGACGACAGTCTATGCCAGTTTACAATCGCGCATTTACCCACCTTCAAAAAATTAACAGTCTTCTTTCTTTCTGTAGATACTTTTTTTTTGTTTAAGCGGCCTGCTTGTGTTTTACTGTATTCTAAACAAATAAAATAAATTCGGCTCGAAGAAAAAATTAAAAGGAAATGGCCACAGATAACAAGGGACTGATCTAAATCATTGTAGGTAATGAACCCATGATTTTGATAATGATTCCCAAAAATATTGGATTAGACACTATAAAAGCGCTGAACGATTTTCAAAAGATAGTATCGCGGATTTTGACACTGACACAGCAGAGATTAAAATTCGACCGTGGACTTTGCATCCGATTTTGAGATTCGATGTCTAGATTGATTAATTACTAGCGATTAGTTTTGGCAATGACTCGAATTAATTTTATTGATAAGTTTGAAAAGTGCGGTAAATGCGTGGTTGATTGATCTAATCTGTCTTTACTGATACCGTTTTGAACATGTGTGAAAATTTTAAACGTAAAATTTTGCGAAACAATTTCAGACGATTAATAAAGCGGCACTTTCATATAGTGTTCTGTATCTGAGCGTCTAGTGTGTTCAATTCGATGGTGCAGTCGTTAAAGAATTCGTTTGCGAGTTGTCGCGGAATGTATGGAGACTTGTCGACCGTGGCAGTCGTGCAAACGTTCCGCTGGTGGCGCTGTCTCGATTTCCATACAATTTTGCGTTAACTCGTTAGGCGAATTCGTTAACGACTGCACCATCGAAATGAACACACTAGACGCTCAGTTTGTATGGGACTGCTACTTGTCATGTCGATCACGAGTATCACGACAGTTGCGTAAACGTGCCACTGGGAGGCGCTGTCTCACTTCCTAGAACCCGTTATTCCCGTTTTGATGACAAATAGACGCCAGTGAGTCGTGTTTTCATCGTAATGACTAATGATGACACTTGGGATACTGATGTTTGCGCTTTTTAAATATAACTAGTGTTTTCACTAGCTCAAATGTCCGCATGAACGAATGTTTGCTCTCTCAGAACACTACGGAAAACGTGGTTTAAAATAGATGACAAGCTAGTATAATGATAGAGAATAAAAATTAGCAAAAAACTGTTATACCTAGGTACTACGTCAAAATTAGGAGAGTGAAAAACATTTTTTAAATGTTTACTACTACTTACCTACTTTAAATCTTTACTGCTACCTACTCTCCAACTATCTACCTACCACTCTAAGGCTGGTTGTCAGAGGTCCCTTTAGGGGTAAGCCCGCCTTTTTACTTTCTGCTTTTCCCTTGGAACCTACCTGTACTTTATTTTTGTTCAACGAAGTGTTTTACTACTGTGCTTTAGAATTCAGGACAGCATTTCTTCAAGCCCTGCCCTACGATATAGTTATGATTATAAATTCTTTATACTTAATCATCTTGACTATACAAACATCAATATGAGAAATGTGTTGATTTTATTTAATGGTCTCGGATTTTTAGCAAAGACTTAGAATCACGGGCGACCTCGTACGACAACAACTGTACCTCTATCAAATGCTCTTCTAGCCACCCTCGTATAAAACTTCCGAAGTTCCTTCAAAAATTCATAGTCCTAATGTTTATGTAATGTTTAATTTGTTTTTGAGAGCACAAACCTGATTTTCATGTATTCCAGTGCTTCGTGACAGCAGGCGTGTGCCTAAACATGGCGTCGCAGGGCGTCGTGGTGGGGTTCGCCGCCATCTTGCTGCCGCAGCTGAAGCGCGCAGACTCCGATATACCCATCGACGACTCCATTGGCTCTTGGATTGGTGAGTGCTTGATGAAACGGTTTTGTTTTTAGACTGCTAGTATTTGAAGATCCGTATCTTGATGTTGCAAATTTAATAACTATATTTAAAAAAATAGGTCCGGGAATTTATCATCCAAATCCAAGAAACGCAGAATACTTATAAATTCACCCCTGCAGTTGCGTCACAATTCCTTCTCAACCTATTTAATGATAAATACGAGTATCCACGCAGATACCTCCAATAGATATGCGCTTCTGAAACATTGCTTTTGGATTTTATACTTTTTCCAATTCCGTTCTTTCCTCTGAGTTTTGAACAAAAACTAAACACCTAATCATCTTTCTCTTTCCAGCCTCCATCGTGGGCTTCGCTCTGGTCGTCGGCAACTTCATCATCCCACCAATAATGGCCAACTACGGCAGAAAGAAAGCTAACATCATTTCCATCCTACCCATGCTGATTGGCTGGTTCGGAATAGTCCTGGCCAGCAGTGTTGAAGCGTTGCTGATCTCCAGGTCTCTTCAGGGTTTGGCCATGGGCATGTCCGCCTCTCTTGGACCTGTGCTTATAGGAGAATACTCCAGCCCAAAGAACAGAGGTGCTTTCCTGATGCTAATGTCAGTAGCCATTGGGATGGGAGTCCTTGGAGTCCACACCATGGGATCCTTTATGACTTGGAAGAACACAGCGCTAGTGTGTGCTATTGTGGTCTTTGGGGGTTTGTTGATAGTGATATATTCGCCGGAAACTCCAAGCTGGTTGGCGGATCAGGGAAGATACGATGAAAGCAGAAGAGTCTTCAGATGGCTAAGAGGCGATGGAGAAGAAGAGGAATTGGAAAGGATAATTGAAAGCAGTATCCTAGTTAGGGAGTCTAAAGTTGAAATAAGCTCAACGGAGAATCTTATAAAGAAGATCAGAAGGAACGTTGTGTATTTTACAACGACGGTTGCAAGGAAGGAGTTCTACAAGCCGATTTTCATCATGATACACATTTATACGTTCGGACAGTGGTCTGGTGCCAACATCCTAGCCACGTACACTAGCACAGTTTTTGAGAATGTGATTGGCCCCGGATCGAACGTTGCGTTACTACTCATTACTTTAGGCATTCAAAGGGTGATTTCTAATTCGTCCGCTTTGTTAGTCATTCGAAAAATGAGACGTCGAAGTATGCTGCTAGCAACAGGATGTATAAACATATTCGCGTACTTAAGCCAGGCTGCGTATGTCTACGCGAAAACAAACGACATGCTGCCATTCGACCATCCCATGATAGGCGTGGTGTTGATCCACATTCATATGTTCTCAATAGCCACAGGAACGATACCGTTGCCTCTTGTGATAGCTGGGGAACTCTTCCCTCTTGAATTTAGAAGTTTGGCTGGAGGCATTAGTGTTTTGTTTTTCTCTGCGAACATGTTCATAACGATAAAAACTTTCCCCTTTCTTGCGTCAAAGTTGGAACTCTATGGAGCGTATTGTTTGTACGCGTGCGTTGTTACCTACGCCTTGGTGGTGGCTCTGATGTTCCTCCCTGAAACGAAGGACAGGACTCTTCAGGATATTGAGGATGAGTTCAGAGGAAGATCTTTGTCTTCGGAAGAGGTGAAGGCAACGCAGTCCCTGACATCCCTGAAGTTTAACAATCTAGATCGGCGGTGCAGTAACCCCCTTATATAGACTTATATCTGCAAGATGTTGGAGAATGCATCTTGTAAGCGTTGAAGTTCGTGCTCGAGCGGTAGAGAAGTTAATTGCTAGTAAGGGTCACCGGGCACAACTACAAAACGCCGCCACCGGCATATTTCCGGCGCCACACGTTTGACGCCGGTGGCCGCCACACGCTACAATCGTCGCAGCTCGCTTGCGGCCCGCACCGACCACTAAACGGCTGTCTGAACTAAACAAGTGGCTGTCGCGCTTCAACTACTTTTGTAGCTGCGTCTAGCTTCTCGTGGCGACGTTTGTGGCTGTGGCCGGTGGCCCGTGTGCGGGGCCACTAAATGACTACGGATTTGAAGAATTATGAAGAACTCTATTGTTTATGTTTTCATTAATTCAATCCGATTTTAAAGAGCCACTACATACATACATCGTCGTATCCTACGAAAAGGGGCGTAACTACAAAAAGTTGATTTTACAGGAGACGCTTTAAACTGTTTAAAAAAATCAGCGTAGAACCTAGTAATCTAAAATTAAAAAGTAAGAATACTTGACACCCTACAATTTTTATGGTTAAATATATTTTTTATTTTTTATGTAATTTATGTAAAATATGTCAGTTAATTCTTTTTACCACGATAGTTTAAAAAAAAACTTTATTTTTTCACGAGGAAAAAAGGCGTAATGTAGTTAATGCCATAAAAAATGGTGTCGTAAACACGTTATCTCCATGGAAAAGGGGCGTAAAGGTTATAACGACACCGTCCTAGGCCAGTACATGCGCAAACGCTCCGCGTGTAAAAGGGCGTAATGGCGAACGCGGCCGGCGGTTTCCCCTCCCGCAGACTCCCCGCGCTTCACTTCTCCGCGAAAACAGCTTCTTACGGCTATAGTGGCGTTATTCGACGGAAGAAATAGAGCTTTTGCAATTGTGGCTCATCTGAAAAACTTGAATAACTTTTCGAAATGAAATGAGTTTGTTATATTTTTAAGACTAGTAGATGTAGAAAAAAATACAGAATTCGATTATCAAAGAAGAGGAAAAAGGCATTAATGGTAATTACGCCCCTATTCGTAGGATACGACGACATATTCTCACGCCTGTATTCCCAAGAGGGGTAGGCAGAGCACATGAATCCGAAAATCCAGTGCCACGTTTAGCAATTTCAGGGTTACCAGATGGTTCAACGTGATATTGTAGTGACAGGTTGCTAGCCCATCGCCCACAATACACTAACCCTTTCCCAGAATCGACTCTTACGACACCCACGGGAAGAAAGGGGGATATATTCTAACCCGGCACCACACGGGGCACTGTTTTAAAATAAGTATTCTAGAAGTAAAAAGAGTTAGGTAGCATACGAATATGTGACATATATAATTGTGCTACATTGAATTAGTTATTGATGTATAATAATGTGACTAATATTAATTCTTTAGAACGCAGATTCTGAGTACTTACATGTTTCAATGTGTCAAGAATATAAAAGGAATTAGAATACTTAAATAAAAATAAACTTTCTTAGTTCCTAAAATGACTCATACAGTCAGGCGATGCAATATTTATTTAACACTTAAGGTAGTCATCCTCATCATCTTACGTCATCCACGGAAGAAATGGAGAGGTATATTCTAAACACGACACCACACGAAAGATATTACAATAAATAAATAGATACATACTATACCTAATTAAGCATATTAATATTATGAGTGAAAAACTTTATTGCGCCTGACAATTTCACTATGTGCTATGCTGTTCAACGGCACATATGCTATTTGGTAGGCGCAGTGACTGTTAATATTTACAATACAACACAACATTACTCATAGAAAATCAAAAAGACAATTCAAACCAAAGAAATTAAATTACACGAAGAGAATAGGCGGCCTTATTGCAACTAAGCGACATCTCGCAGGTAAGGGGGCGTCCATAAATTACGTGAGGTGTTTTAGGGGGGGAGGGGGTCGAGTCAAATCTCATCTAATCTCACGTTGGGGGCAGGGGGGGTCACGGCAAATATCACGCAATTTTTTTCTTGTTTCAAACAAACAAGAAAACTGCTATTTTGGTCCATTTAATCCACAATGCCTAAGGTCTTAAAAAGCGAAGTGAGTATGTGGATGGCGCTTTACATTTGACACTTCATGAGTGTATTCGAACGAAGAAAAATTTTAGTTTTTTTTTTTTAAGTTACTGCTTCATTTTATTTTTTCTTTTTACTATAACGTTTTGAAAAATCTCACGTGAGATTTGGGGGGGTGGGGGAGGGGGTTGAATAAAATCTCACGACATCTCACCAAGGGGGGTGGGAGGGTCAGAAAATTGAAAAAAACACCTCACGTAATTTATGGACGCCCCCAACCTGTAACAAAGAGTGATGTAAAAAAATAAATTTAATAAGGTTGTGCGCCCTACTGTTATCCATACCTACTATCGAAATAGACATGTTTTTTGGTACAAAAATTTCACGTTTTGTTATCACTTCTACTTCTTTTTAGGGCCTTAACTTTAACCTCTTAAGGTTAAAAAAGTTAGGTCAACCTATTATGAGGAGATTGATGAATGTGTATGAAGCAAAAGAAGTGTTTCTGAACAAAAAAGGGGTAACGAAAATATAGTCCTTAACGATTCTATTTTTTTTAATTCATCACATTCATTTGTAAATTATATGTATAACCTAATCCAAGTCTCATTTAGATTAACGTTCGTTGGCCTAGGCTTTGAAACGAGGCTTTGATGGGTGTAACAATGTATGTATGTACAGTCGAACCCATTGCTTCCTAACTCACTGCAAAACGTTGTCACAATAAACGTAAGATTTGTCGAGCAATTAGATTATTTTTTACATGCATAACGTAAATGTACCAATGCTCGACGCCTCAACGCTCAGTAGACGACACCCATCTGTCACCTGTCTTAGGCTCAATTCACACCAGAAGAGCGGCGAAAGGCGGCGAAGCGCAGCGACCCGCTCCGTGGAGAATGCGCGAGGATTCCTGCGACTGCTCGAGAAGCCGCTGGAATGCGTAGGAAGTCGCTGGAATTTACATATTGACATATTGACAGCGGCCGTCGCGACTACTCGAGCATCCTCGGGCATTCCCGCGACAGCTCGCGCAGTCGCACGGCTTTGTTTATGGAATGCGCTGGAATTCCCGCGGATCCGCGGGCATCCGCGCGCATCGTTAGAGTTTCTCATGCGATAATAAGTCTTATTGTAATGAATATAAAGTTGAAAATGAAGTGAAAATTTCTGACACTGAAACTGCGCTCTGCTACGCCGCCCTTCGCCGCTCTTCTGGTGTGAATTGAGCCTTACTATGACATAAGGTTGCAAGTGACGTGTATTGGGGCAGTGTCGAGCACAGGGGCGCTTACCTTACATACAATCACGCCCATATTTCCAAATGGTGTAAAACGCACGAAACGCAAAAACACAAAACCTTAACCTATTTCCTTATTCGCCTCTTACGACATCCGCAGAATAAATAAAGAGGTGTTATTCTTGAACATTAAGGCTCAATTCACACCAGAAGAGCGGCGAAGCGCGGCGTAGCGGAGCGCAGTTTCAGTGTCATGAGAATTTCAACTTTATTTTCATTACAATAAGACTTATTATCGCATGAGAAACTAACGATGCGCGCGGATGCTCGCGGATCCGCGGGAATTCCAGCGCATTCCATAATCAAAGCCGTGCGACTGCGCAAGCTGTCGCGGGAATGCCCGAGGATGTTCGAGTAGTCGCGACGGCCGCTGTCAATATGTCAATATGTAAATTCCAGCGACTTCCTACGCATTCCAGCGGCTTCTCAAGCAGTCACAGGAATCCTCGCGCATTCTCCACGGAGCGGGTCGCTGCGCTTCGCCGCCTTTCGCCGCTCTTCTGGTGTGAATTGAGCCTTAACTAGCATGAGAATCACTCATCTACAATAATACGGATAACTTACGATTTACATCGAGTTCAGCTCGTCATGTTTCGGTCTAATCAGTAGCCCATCTAGGAGTCACGGCGGGTGCTGCTAAACGCGCACTGCGCGCCACCTCGCTATTCGCGCGACAGTCACGGCTTAGCCAGGGGTCACCAATTAGTTTCGCTCGGGGTCCATTTTAAGAAATGAAATGACATTCGCGGTCCACACATTTCATAAAAAAAATTGACCAAAGGTTCCTAATTACGGAAATTACAAAGGTATTAATAAAACTAATTATTTACATGCCAATGAGAAACAGTGAAAATTTTTATTGTTAATTTTCTGTCTGAAGTTTGGAGTGGAATTGGTTCAAACTATTGACATTAAATCTTGAAGATGAAAGAAGACATATTTTTACGGTCCGCATACAATGGGTCGGCGGTCCCTATGCGGACCGCGGTCCGCCATTTGGTGACCCCTGGCTTAGGCTATCCCGATACCATACAGCAAAAAGATTAATAATCTAGGAAACGTTTTTTTTTTATATTGCTATAGTAAGTTTATAAAATTTGTGTTAATTACCTACCTTAATTATTAATTACCTGGGTAAATACGACTTCTTAAGACTTAAATCAATGCGATTAATAAATAACGATGATAATAAAGATTTAAAACAATGGATCCATATTTGAACAACTAACGATGTAGTGTTAGATAGAGGCGAGCGAGGATGTAGGTTAAAGATTCTTTAACCTATCACTGTTATGTGTTTTATTCATGTTTATTTAATACTAGCTTTTGCCCGCGGCTACACTCGCGTTAAACTCGGGGTAACACAGAAGAGGTCTTGTTAGCCACAGCCCGCATGCCAATTTATAGCTTTTTACGTTGAAAATTGCGGACTATTTTTCCTATCGTCATATTTTGAAAAATTCAAACTAAATCTTTACAAATTGTAGCCTATGTGCTATTCTGATGTATAAGCTACATTACTGTAAAGTTTCATTAAAATCTATTCAGTAGTTTTTGCGTTAAAGAGTAACAAACATCCAAACATCCAAAAATCCAAACATACTCACAAACTTTCATATTTATAATATTACATACATACATACATACATATTCTCACGCCTGTATTCCCAGGAGGGGTAGGCAGAGCACATGAATTCAAAAATCCAGTACCACGTTTAGCAAATTCAGGGTAACCAGATGGTCAAACGTGATATTGTGGTGACAGGTTGCTAGCCCATCGCCCACAATACACCAACCCTTTCCCAGAGTTTATAATATTAGTAGGATATAATATGTATTAGTAGGATGTGTAGTGTGGTGTTGGGTTTAGAATAACACCTCTCCATTTCTTCCGTGGATGTCGAGTGAGGCGACTAAAGCAGTATGTATAGGTATGTGTCAGTCGACAAGCTCGCAACCTGTCACTGTTATGCCTCTTTTATTAACGTTTAATGGTAATGGGCCACATTGCACGAAGAGCGGATGGCCGATGGGGTCGAAAAGTGCTTGAGTGGAGACCACGGACCAGCAAGCGCAGCAGGACGTCCACCTACAAGATGGACAGACGACTTGATAAAGGCCGGATGGATGTAGGTCGCTTCCAACAGGTATTCATGGAAGTCTAAAGGGGAGGCCTATGTTCAGCAGTGGACGTCTTATGGCTGAAATGATGATGATGATGATGATGATTAATGTTTAAACCTAAATTTATCCTAAAAGTAGCTACAAAGCGTGAAATAGTTCTTTTGACTTTGTTTATGTAAACGAGTATGTTTATAAAACATACTTAAGTTTCAATGTTTTTATTGATCAACTAAAACAATTCTTACTTTGCATTTTTCACTCAAATTGATGACATAAAACAACCACATATAAGTATGTCATACGCGTCAATAAATTTTAAACGCTGGCTTGCAACCATTTCAAAGTCAAACCACGGTTATAATTGCTATAAAACCATAGAAATGCTTCGTAATGTTAATACGACATCGTCCCATACACATTCTTAACCACTTAGGTACAAGAGATTCCGACCCTTCAGCGATTGGCGTACAGTTGCTAATCTATTGTCACACGATTGATTTACATCGATTATTATGATTTGTACTTTAGTATGCAATGATAGAGTGTAATTTACTTCTAACATACCTACAGTATAAAATGTAATAGCATCCAGTTGTGTAGTTGGCTTGCTTCCAAGCGTCAGGCACTCACTAGCCGTCATATTATAGAGGAGAAAACTTGATTTTCATTATCTTTCAAATACGTAGATAAGTTTTTGATAAAATGTAGTAGCTGTAGTTTTAGGAAGTGAATAGAACAGTTGATTGTGTCATGGCGAAGAAGGCAGGTTGGGTAACGCCGTTCAAGAAACAGGTTTGTTAGTTGAATTACTTACTCGCTTCTGTTTCTTTTTACGTTGAAGATATTTTGAGAGTTAGTTCTAATGTGCTTAAGATGTAGTTTGAGAGTGAATGCGGTTTTAAATACGGTTATAAAATTGTGGCTCAATTTTTATTTAATGGTGACATGGTTGGGTCATTTTAGGTTGAAAGTGCACACAAAATCTGTGGACAAGTTCAATACGTATTGGTATAATTTTACCAATTTCTTTGGTGTAACAACAACAAAACAATCCCGTACTATTTTGGAGTGTGTTGTGTCAATGCTTAATTGGTAGAGATCTTGTTATTTATGGATCTTTATGTATAATACATATACTTAAATGCCTTATATTGTGTTTAGTATAAAATATCACACAAACGTATTATAAATAAGTTTAAAAATATTACACACTTACGTAGTTAATCTCAAAATTGCTGACTAGTAGTAGATAGAGTAGTGGTTATGATTGTCTTGTTATAGTAAAATTCTGTTTGATAATATACATAATTTCTTTCTCTATATTTTTGTCTGTATCTCGGCATTTAAATATAAGGGATTTTCATTACATTACATACATTACAAGGCATACATATCAACACAACTAAGAAAAGTCGATATCATGTGTAGAGCGACATCAATTACATGAGTAGGCATTCCCAAAATGGGTAGGCAGGGCCCAAGAAACGTTACATAGACGTATCATGACCATTTCACATTCCGTGACCACTTTCAGCCAAATTTTAGGTTTAATAAACAGATGAAAGAGGTACAGTCGAGTTGAGCGAGTATGAGCAGACAAATGCCAAATATGTAAACTTTTGCACCTTATTGTCAATGTCATAAATCTGTACGTACAGATATTTTTGGAATTCTCTTAGTTTTTCTCATATATTCATGAACTCGACTGTACAATAGTGACAGGTTGCTAGCCTGTCACCTAAAGAATACCTTAATCTACTTCCTCAGTCGCCTCTTACGACATCCACGGAAGAAACGGAGAGACGTCATTTTAGACCCGACACCACACAGTAACTTTAAACAATATATGGAATCTTTGGAATAAACTTCATACATAATGTATGCCGATTTGCATTAAATATTTATTCATTCATTAAAACGTCCGTTTTCCGTGTGGTGTTGGATTTAGAATAAAACCCTCCCATTTCTTTCGTGGATGTCAAAAGAGGCGACTTAGGAAATGGGTAAAGGTATATTTTAGGCGACTAAGTTTACTTGCCAACTCAAAACCTAAAAAAATTGCTAGAAATTACCACGAAACTTGAAATAGTCATGGTTTTGTCTATGTAGCGTTTGGTGTGCTCTGCCTACCCCACTTGGGAAGGGCGTGATGTATGTACAGTCGAGTTCATAAATATATTTTACTAGCTTTTGCCCGCGGCTCCGCTCGCGTTAAATTCGGGGTATCACAGAAGAGATAGCACACATACCAATTTATAGCTTTCTACATTGAAAACTTCCACTCCTCATTTTAGGAAAATGGGGGGGTTTTGAAGAGACAAAAAGTAGCCTTTGTCACTCTCCATGCCCTAAACTATCTCTACCTAAAAAATCACGTCAATCCATCGCTCCGTTTAGCCGTGAAAGACGGACAAACAAACAAACAAACACACTTTCACATTTATATATTGGTACGGATGAGCAAACAAATGCCAAATATGTAAAATTTTGCACTTTATTGTCAATGTCATAAGGGTGAACAGATATTTTTGAACCCTCAGTTTTGCTCATATGACTGTATGTATGTATGTTAAAGCGTATATAAAACGACCGATACAGACCAATGACCGTGTCAATCACTCGTTGATTGACCGACTTCATGACCTAGAGTCGATACGATTAGCAGTGCATATTGCCCGTATTTTTACAAGATTTTATTTAACTTCACTTTTGTATGATTTACAAATCTTGCAAGAGTTGCAAGGAAGACTTGAACCACTTCCAATAGACCGATTGAGCTGAAACTGAAACCTACGTAACTTGGATGACAATACAATATTCCGGTAGTTGACCTCTGGTGGCTCAGCCGGGACTGTCTCCGATGGAGGTAACTCTTCAACGGTTGGTTTGTTTGACTTGAAATCTGGTGCACATAATCTAGGGTGGATGACAATGAAGTACAGCTGGCAAAAAGTACGGTCAGCAAAAAATGTTAAATGGTCATGGCTTTGTTTACGTAGCGTTTTGTGTACTCTGCCTACCCCATTAAAGAAGACAGGCGTGATGTACCATCGCGAACCGGGATTGTTGAGCCACTTACCTATGTTTGTAACTTGGTCGTGTAATACTAATCCAATAGCTGACATCTAGTCAGTAAATTTGCAGTAATGACAACAATTTCCCCCTCTCAACAGTTTCTCCCTCATCATTCGCACTAATAGATACAGACCCAGAAGAGGTAGATGCTGTATTGATGAGCCTTAAAAACGAAAGTGCCCCAGGATGGGATGACATTCCAACTAGGTTTTTAAAATTAGCAAAAGCTTTTGTTACCCCCGTTATAAGTAAACTAGCTAACTTATGTTTCGCTCAAGGGGTCTTCCCTGAGATGCTTAAGAAAGCTATTATTACACCTGTATTTAAGGGTGGGAAGAGAGATGATGTCAATAACTACCGACCCATTTCCGTACTGCCGGTGATATCAAAGATTCTAGAGAGGTTAATAAATAAAAGATTGATTAGTTATCTGAATAAATATGATATCCTATCTAAATCTCAATTTGGGTTCCGTGAAGGTAAATCCACAGAAGATGCGGTTTTGGCACTTACCAGGGAGGTAACGCAATCTGTAGACCGAGGTGATAAATGCCTTGCTATCTTCTTAGATCTGAAAAAGGCATTTGACACGGTCTCTCTCCCCGTCCTTCTATTAAGACTGGAATCAATTGGTATAAGGGGAACACCTTTGAAATTACTCACAGACTATTTACATAACCGTACTCAATGCGTAAAAGTGGGAGACCACTTGAGTTCTGAACAAATTATTACTTTCGGCGTGCCCCAGGGGAGCGTACTTGGCCCTACGCTCTTCTTAATCTATATTGACAACCTAATTAGTCTTTCCTCTCATGATGGCTTTGTGCTGTCATATGCTGACGATACAGCAGTGGTCTTCGAAGACAGCTCCTGGGAACTAGTGCACCGTAAAGCTGAAAACGGACTAAATATTATCTTTTCCTGGTTAAGACAGAACTTTTTAACACTCAACACCAGTAAGACAAAATATATGTGTTTCTCGAAGTATGAGAGTACACAGCCTTCAATGAACCTAGGACTGAAATTACATAGCTGTGACCGGGCTGCCATAAATTGCATTTGCTCAAGTATTGAAAAAGTCTCTTCTATAAAATACTTGGGAATTATTTTAGACCATAGATTGTCGTGGCACGACCATATAGAACATCTGAATGGGCGCATTAGAAAAATGACTTGGCTATTTAAAATCCTTAAACACGTTGCCTCCAAAGTACTCCTTAAACAAATATATATTGCGTTGGCTCAATCAGTTATGTCATACTGCATTCCTATATGGGGAGGAGCAAATAAAATAAAATTTCTTGAGGTAGAGAGAGCACAGAGATGTTTACTAAAAGTTACCTTCAACAAACCATACAGGTACTCCATATCGGAACTTTATAGGGAATGTGAATTGCTGTCCATGCGCAAATTGTATATTGTTCTCAGTGTGTTGAAACTGCACCGCACCCTAAGCTATGTACCTTAAACTGTCACACGTAGAAGAAAAGTCAAGATTGTTCCAATTCCTGTTCATAAATCTAAGTTTGCTAGAAAACAATTTACTGTGCAATCCGCTTACCTATATAACTCTATCGATGCCTATTTAGACATTTACCCCATGCAGTTGTCTAAGTGCAGGAAAGCTGTTAGTAGTTGGATAGCGAACTACGAGTATGAGGAGACGGAAGCGCTTTTAAATAATAAACCTGTATAGATATAATGATATGTGATATGATTGTTAACATACA
>BHDV01046007.1:83790-102191 GCA_005406045.1 Adoxophyes honmai
TTAGATAAATTCTCAGGATAAATGTTGTCGTAACTAAAATTATTATTTTTCTCTTTTTAGAGCATTTTTAAAGCGTGTTTTTTTATTTTTTTTCAGTAAACACAAAGCATCGCCGCAAATACTGATACCATCTGTATTGAAATCATTATAACAAACATTAATAAGTGTTATGCGTTATGCACTATTTATATATACCACATAGTTTTACCTTTGAGTTCCAGAGAAAAATTCAAAATTTTCCGTTGAAATTTCAAATCTTAAAATAAACGGAGTATAGAAGAGTCAGTTGACTTAATCTCGTGTTAGGATTTACTTGGCAGCTAAACAAAGACCCTAATTGTCGGTTGCGCTGTAGTAAAACATATCTTGGATCATACGTAACGATAATAGGGTCATAAAACGTCGATAAACGTAAAATTACAACCCTTTATCGTAAGATAACTGTCAGAATGTGCAGTTAGTGGCACACGCAGAGTATAGTGGAGTGGGGACGCCGGAAGGCTACGCGATGACACAGAGAAGGATTACACCTTTTGTAAAACAAGTAAGTTTTGTTTGAATTTGAGAGATGTATTTCAAAATGAAGCAGACAGTGCACACAAAAACGTTAGATATACAAAACTAGACTTATTAAATATAGCGAAGCCACTTTTGACATATTAAAATTTATTTCTGAGGATGTATAGCGACAGGATGGTACACCTGTTTCATCTGTGTTTAGACCTGTAATTATGCTAAGCAGTGTCTACGAAACACGAAATGGTTTAGTCTATTTCACGTACTGTGTGCTCTGCCTGCTCCATTTGGGAATATATGCGTGATTATATATTAGAACCTAAATATGTAAAATATGTAAAAAAAACCTAAATATGTAAAAAAAAAAGCCGTGATAGCCCAGCGTTTCGAACTGTGGCCTCTCAAGCAGAGGGTCGTGAGTTCAAACCCCGGGTTCGCACCTCTGAATTTTTCGGAATTTATGTGGGATATCAAATTTTATATTTATCACGAGCTATTCGGTGAAGGAAAACATCGTGAGGAAACCTACACACAGCGACGAAGTAATTCAACGTTGTGTGTGAAGTTCCCAATCAGCACTGGACCCGCGTGGGAACTATCGCCCAAACCCTCTCATACTGAAAGGAGGCCTGTGCCCTGCACTGGGACGTATATTAGGCTGATGATGATGATGTAAAATAAGATAAAAGAAAGCGTAGTATTCGTAAAGCCAGGTTGCTAGCTTGTCACCTAAAACATACCTACTTTGCTCTATCTTCTTAAAGTGCGTGTTAACACATCCATGGAAGATATTTAGACACGTTATTCGAAACATGAAACCACTAGGCAAGACACTAACAAGACTTCTTTAAATTGTGTGTTTATTGGCATTTAATCGGATATAATGAAGTCTTTGCCTCAGGAACAATGTGATGATGGGCCACAAATTGTCCTTCAACATTTCGAGCTTAATCTGGATACGACCATTTGAGTGTATGGTCCGTTCTATTTATTAAAGCCGACACTTGTATACACGCGGATGGATATAAGTCGCGCGACATGTCGAGCGATGTCCGGCGACGTCGCGCTACATCGCTCGACATGTCGCACGACTAGTGTCGCCTAATGTATCTTTGGCTTCACGTTTATTTTGCAGTGTTTCGTGACGTCAGGAGTGTGCCTCAACATGTCAGCCCATGGATTGGTGATGGGTTTCACTGCAGTTCTTCTGCCTCAACTCCAGCGACCAGGCTCGCCGATACCAGTTGACGACGCCAACGGGTCTTGGATAGGTCTGTGCGTAGGACGTTTAGGGGCACAGACGACAGACTTTTTGTGCGATCGAGTCTGTGGCGTACAAAAAGTCTGCATGGATTGTATGCATTGTGCGCCGGACTTTTTGCACGTCGTGTGCCTTACTGCATATACCATACGTTCTTTTTTCACAGACTAAAAAGTCCGTCGCGGATAGTCTGTCGTGTGCGGGAGGCCTTACCAATACAATAAACGAGTTGAGTTGAGATGCGTTCTTTGTGAAGTTTTTTAAGTGGCAATAAACTTACCGATAGGGTGCGTTATAGCGTGATTAGAGAAGTGTGGGTCTGAAAGAGGGTCTTGTACAGCTTTCCCAAGAAAATAACTCCGATCGGCTGTTACCGTCTGCGCCGAGAGGGACAGAACGATATCCGAGAGTAGCCGAACGTTTTAAGTGTCCGGACTACCATACTAGCTAATGGAATCAGTTTGAGTGGCTGATCATTACCAACATGACGAACCAAACTAGGGTGGCACAACGATATCTGTGATCAACGATATATATTATCGATATTAATAAAATGGCGAGGGATGAAAATATATCATGCTTAAATTAAAAAAAATACAAGTAAGTTGGAATCGAGTCCTGTAGTGTTGTATTTTTTATGCTTTAATAAAATTTAAATGTAGACCCAAAATAAAATAAAAGTGATAAGTTTATGTCGACATAAATACCTATGTCGATATTACCATGTGCTTTCTATAAATCTGATTCTATTTATATTTTATCAAGTAATTCGTCGAAACTTTCACACTCTCACATATTTTTGCCAAATATGGACGAACTACTGCAATTTACCGCGATTTAATATGACCTGAAGGATGTACGATTTTACTAACAAATTTGATCCAAGTTGGTGTATTTTTAATTTCTACCAATTTTTATTATTATTCATTTACTTAGTAAAATTATTAGTTTGATTCCAAACACAATAATAAAGATAACAAAACTTTTTACTTTAAACATCGATTTTATAACAAGACTTTTTTATTTTAAACATCGATATTAACAGCACTGGCCAAACTGTGGCAACTTTAGTGCACAATGAACTGTCAAGTTAGTTCGCCTAATTTTGGACTCCACTTTAAGTAAAACCGTTTAATAATAAACTGTACTGACGTTTTGTTTTAGTATGATGGTAATGATCTGCCACTCAAAGTTCATAGAAAAGGTTTTTGGTTCCTAGTTACGCCAGCCTGGACATATGTCATGAGTCATTTGTCTGTGACATCAATCAATAACCAATCAAAACTCGAGTGTTAAAAATCTTTTTTATCATTGGTAGATTCAAGTTTCCCGCGTCACAAAACTCGCCAACTGCGCAGGTATGTCCAGAGGAGTTCTTAGTTTGGTAATACTGTAACGAGGATTGGTTAGGGCACGTAGAGAGAATGAATGACACAAGGGTGTGCAAGCAACAAGGGAAGTGTGTTTAGGGCAAGCTGTCAAGGGCGCTCTCGAAGAACGTATATCGACCGATCGGCGATGTTATAAAAGGATGCCAAATTATATCTACCCGAAACCGTCCCGCACGTGTGACGAGAGGGATGATTGTTAAAGCGAGAAAAGTATGCCAGAATGTAATTGAATCGCTCTCTGTTGGAACGTCACAAACTACCCCGTAGTACCTACTTCAAAACCTAATCTAATCACCAAAGAAACAGCTTTGAAAATGCCTTCAATTGTTTTTCCATTGCAGCCTCAATCCTCGGCTTCGCGCTCGTCACCGGCAACTTCATCGTCCCAGCAATCATGGCCAAGAGTGGGAGGAAAACTGCCAACCTCATCACCACGTTACCAATGCTCGTCGGGTGGTTCGGCATCCTCACTGCCACTAACGTCCCTGCCCTCCTGATCTCCAGATTCCTTCAGGGTATCTCCATGGGCATGATCGCTACTCTAGGTCCAGTCTTAATTGGAGAATACACCAGCCCGAAGAATAGAGGAGCCTTCCTCATGACTCTCTCACTTGCAATAGCTATAGGAGTCCTAACAGTGCACACAATCGGATCCTACTTCGGTTGGCAAGTAGCTGCACTGGTGTGTGCATTTATTGGATTCACAAATCTTTTGATTGCCATATTTTCGCCAGAATCTCCGAGTTGGTTGGCTGATCAAGGAAGGTACGAAGAAAGTAAAGAAGTTTTCCGATGGTTAAGAGGCGACGGGGAAGAAGAAGAATTAAAGATGATGATTGAAACCAGTATAATTATCAGGGAATCTAAGGAGGATGCTGATATTAAAGAATCGTTTGTAAGGACTTTTAGAAAGAACGTATTGTACCTCAATGAAACAGTTAGAAAAAAAGAGTTTTACAAGCCAATTTTTATTATGATGCATATTTATACTCTTGGACAATGGGGAGGAGCAAACATAATGTCCGCGTACACCCCGAAAATCCTTGGGAATGTCATCGGATCCGGAACAGCCTTTGGTCTCATCATCGTCAGTCTGGGCACTCAAAGAATCATCTCAAATTCTTCCGCTGTCTACGTGATTAAGAAGATCAAGCGAAAGACCATACTCTTGATTACAATCCTGATCAACATCTGCGCGTTTCTCGCTATAGCTGCTTATACTTACGCTAAAGCAAACAACTATCTTCCCTTCGACCATCCTTTTATTGGAATCATCTTGGTCCACATTCACATGTTTTCAATAGCCACTGGTACAGTTCCCCTGCCTCTCATTATAGCTGGAGAGCTGTTTCCTCTAGAATATAGAAGCTTAGCAGGTGGTATCAGCGTCTTATTCGTATCAATCAACCTCTTCCTCACTGTGAAGACTCTGCCGTATTTGTTCACCACCATAGGTCTTCATGGATCATACTGTATCTATGCTGGTATAGTCGCCTACTGCTTGGTGGTGTCCTGGATTCTGCTGCCTGAGACTAAGGACAGGACGTTACAGGATATTGAGGATGAGTTCAGAGGAAGGCCGCTGTCTCCTGAAGAGTTGAAGTCGACACAATCATTAACGTCATGGAGATTTCACAACACTGACCGACGGTGCAGTCATCCACTCATTTAGATTGTTATTTAGTTTATAGTTACTTTTATTTTGTTATTGTTTTAGGTTTTTAATGACGAATCAACACCGATTGTATTATTAATAAAAATTGTGGGTGTGTTGCGGTTTTTATTATTTCTGTGTACGCTAGATGTTTAGCCTGTGACCTTTCAGGGTTGTGGTCTCTTAGCTTTCCGCAATTTATCCGAGCAGTTTGGGAACTGCTACTAAAAGTAGAAGAGATATTAATAACTGTCAATATTAAGATTAAATAAACTATGTTTTAATACAACTGTTTTTCATTGGAATCAGATAATAATACACCAAAGTTCCATCCTTAAAGTACAGTGACCAGCAATCTGCCACGGCGGAGCATGCAAGTAACAGAGGCATATCAGATATTTACTCAGCCCTATTGTGTCAGATATTGGTGCTGGTGATTGTACATATTCAACCACACATCTGCTAAATCTATAAAATTTATAAAATCCCCCGTATGGTGCCGGGTTAGAATAGCACCTCCTCCTTTCTTCTCGTGGGTGTCGTAAGAGGCGACTCTGGGAAAGGGTTAGTGTATTGTGGGCGATGGGCTAGCAACCTGTCACTGCAATATCACGTTTGACCATCTGGTTACCCTGAAATTGCTAAATTTTTGAATTCATGTGCTCTGCCTACCCCTCTTGGGAATACAGACGTGAGGATATGTATGTATGTATGTATTAACCTTAACGCACAGTAGCAGAGGTAAAAGTTGTCAGATACGCTGCATAACAGACACATCTTACACAAAGAATACAGTTACACATTGCATCTCCTCCCGTACATCATCTGGAAAATTTGTGTGTTTTTTTCAACCGACTAACCGACTTCGAAAGAGGAGGTTTTTTTATGTATGTTACTAGAACTTGGCTTCCTATATCGATCCCATTTTAACTACATCAAGATCGAAACAGTAGTCAACGGGCAATCGGGCATTCAGCGTCTCTTCGTGTGAATTTCCAAGAATATATATCCGGTAAAATTAGTATTGCGGGAAGGAGGCATTTACGTCTCTAATCCATTTGGATGCATATAACGCATTTTAAATCTACATACATACATATTCTTACACCTGTATTTCCAAGAGGAGCAGGCAGAGCACATGAATTCAAAAATCCAGTGCCACGTTTAGCAATTCAATGGTTACCAGATGGTTAAACGTGATATTGCAGTGACAGGTTGCTACTGTTGCTAGCCCATCGCCCACAATACACTAAACCTTTCGCAGAGTCGACCTCTTACGACACCCACGGGAAGAAAGGGGGAGGTACTATTCTAACCCGTCGCCACACGGGGAATTTTAAATCTCATCAGAATTAACTTTTGACTTTTATTCATTTGTATATCGAGTATATTTTACATTTTGGTGGTATTTAATTGATATTAATTAAATGCAGAATTCTTTAACAAATCAAACTATGTATACGTAGACAGGCTTTCAGGATATTACTAATTTGAAGTCGGTTCGTTTTTGGTAAGAATTATCTTTATTGCATTTTCCCTTATTTTTATCCCTGCCTGATCTTGTATATCAGCTGTGCTGGATTCGCACCAGGCACGATTACACTTATCTTATACCTTTGAACGTTGAACTTCGATCAAAGTTTCCATAACAATGATACATAATCCATGCATATACCCTTTATCAAAGATTACTTATAATAATAAAATATGGATTTTTAGTTTGTTTAGTGTTATTAGACTGGTGACAACACAACGGACACACTATGATGAAAAAAAGGACGTCGCCATTTGTAAAGCAAGTAAGTAACCATAACTCATGTTTTAAATCGAGTTTAGTTCGACATGTTTCGAAATAGTCCATAGCCCTTAACCAGAAGCTTTTTATTGATTTCGGCTCCGATACGAATTCTGTCTATTAACACTGTATAAATACTCGTAGTATAGATTACATTGAGATTAGAATAGATTGAAAGATCTTCTCTGCCGAGGCGCGTTGCTCCTGATGTTGAGCCACGAATGGGCTCGAAACATGTCGAGCAAATCTTGATATAAAGACGTGAGTGTATCCGTTTAGTTTCACTATAAGTAAGTCTTCCTTCGTTACTATCGTCATTTATACAGGGTGTCCCAAAGTTATGGGACATGAAGGGGGAGTATTTTAAATATTGTAGATAGTGTATTTTGCTCAAAGAAGACTTTACCTTATTTTTAAAAGTTAGTAACCCATTTAAAAGTTAGTAAGTATCCCGTAAGTATATCGTAAGGACCTTACGCCATTTGATTTTTTTCTTTTGGGGATACGTAAAAGATATGGTATACAAAAAGCGATACGAGAACGTGGGGGAGTTGCAAACAGAATTGTGCCATATCACATCGAGTGTTCACCATAAAATGATTAGAAAATCAACAGGAAGCGGACTCATTAAAAGATTGGCGATTTGCGTAAGACAAGAGGGATAAAATTTTGAGCATTTAATTAATTATTCACACAAAAATACCCACTTAATTGACTACGACAGTTTCATGTATGTTTTTCATTTGATTAAACTGATTAATTTCACGTTGTTCCTTTCTTTTAAAATACTATGTTACTTAAGAAGAGTTTTTATTTTTTTAGCTATTCTTTCGATTGGCACCATAAAATAAGGATGATTTTTTTTTGAGATTTTAGTCGGTTCGATTCCCAGACGAAGCAAGTAATTTTTGGAAAATCTATGAATACAGAATTACTAATTTTTTTAAATAAGATAAAGTCTTCTAGCATAATACACTATTTACGATATTTAAGGTACTTCCCCTTCATGTCCCATAACTTTGGGACACCCTGTATATTATTGTCAAACGTAGGGTAGCACACAAACTGACATCATTTTGTAAAGGCACGTCCACACCAGCTGTTAAAAAAGAGACCTTGTCTACAGTGTTTCGTGACGGCGGGAGTGAGCCTCAACATGGCGTCACAGGGGCTGGTGATGGGCTTCACAGCGGTGCTTCTGCCGCAGCTGCAGCGCCCAGGATCTCCGATTGCTGTTGATGACGTCAGTGGATCCTGGATAGGTATAAGCATCACGCCTGTATCTGATTGGACAGTGCATTGGACGGTACTTAGACCAAACATTGTCTCAGTCAAGTTTCGTAGCCACATACATCGATGACTCATGGCATTTAAATAGCATTTGTTAATTCTGATCTGATAGACTAGTGAGAGGCCATCCGTAAAGTAGATTTGTCACACTTTTAGGAGGGGGAGGGGAGGTGATTTGTGACAGTTGAACAACATTTCTGTAATTTTCATACTTAAATCTGTGACTTTGGGGTAGTGAACTATATTTTTGCTAAGTGTTTTTCACTGTCACCTAGGCTATGAGTATGACGTGTATCATAAATATTATATTTCAAGCCAATCGGTCCAACTGTTGAAGGTTTTACTCTTGGGAAGTCGAACCTGGTTAGGCCACCACAATGCTACTACCAAATCATTGCATTTTCACTCGACTTAGAGAAAAAAATTCAGTTCTATCGGTAACTGGATAGTAGATCATTTAACTTGCAAGTTTTGTATGTATACAATCACAGTTTAGTTCCCAATAGGGGGCACACGGAACGTTGCAAGTCAAAACCTTCCTTAAAAGCTTGGTAGTTGTCAAACGCATGACCTTATTCTATAAAAGAATCAATAAGACGTGAATATACTTATTTGTGATGCGATTTTTTATTTCAGCCTCAATAGTTGGCTTCGCGCTTGTCACTGGCAACTTCATCGTTCCTGCTATCATGGCCAAGAAAGGAAGAAGAACTGCCAACATAATCACCACTGTACCCATGCTGATTGGTTGGTTCGGTATTCTTACAGCCACCAGCGTCCCAAGCCTTCTAGTTGCCAGATTCCTTCAGGGAATTTCCATGGGCATGGCATCGACCCTGGCTCCAGTCCTGATAGGAGAATATACCAGCCCTAAAAACAGGGGAGCCTTCCTCACGACTCTCTCCCTTGCAATAGCTATGGGAGTCCTCACTGTCCACACCATAGGATCCTATTTCGGTTGGCAAGTAGCTGCACTTGTGTGTGCATTTATTGGTTTCACAAATCTTCTGATTGTGATATATTCACCAGAATCTCCGAGTTGGTTGGCAGATCAGGGAAGGTACGAAGAAAGCACGGAAGTCTTCAGATGGCTCAGAGGTGATGATGAAGAAGGAGAATTAAAAATGATGATTGAGACTAGCGTAATCATTAGAGAATCCAAAGAAGATGCTAATGTTAAAGAATCATTTTTGAGGACAATGAAGAAGAATTTAATGTACTTGAACGAAACAGCGAGGAAAAAGGAGTTTTACAAACCGATCTTCATCATGATGCACGTTTATACACTAGGGCAATGGGGTGGAGCGAACATCATGTCAGCTTACACTACAAACATTTTAGGAAATGTAATTGGTGGCAACACAACCTTTGGTCTCATCATTGTCAGTCTGGGAACTCAGAGAATCATCTCCAACTCTTCAGCTGTCTACGTCATTAAGAAGATTAAGCGAAAGACAATACTTTTGGCTACAACACTGATCAATATTAGTGCTTTTCTGGCTATTGCAGGGTATACCTACGCCAAAGCAAACGATTACCTCCCATTCGATCATCCTCTTATTGGAATCATCTTGGTCCACATTCACATGTTTTCAATAGCCACTGGCACCGTTCCTCTGCCACTCGTCATAGCTGGTGAGCTCTTTCCTCTAGAATACCGAAGCTTAGCCTCCAGCGTTAGTGTCCTCTTCGTCTCCATAAACTTCTTTCTCACCGTCAAAACTCTACCTTACCTTTTTGCCACCATTGGTCTCTACGGATCTTACTGTCTCTATGCTGCAGTGGTTGCCTACTGCCTGGTGGTATCTTGGATTCTGCTGCCTGAGACCAAGGATAGGACGCTGCAGGATATTGAGGATGAGTTCAGAGGAAGGCCGCTGTCTCCTGAAGAGTTGAAGTCAACACAGTCGTTGACATCGTGGAGTCAATACAATGCTGACAGAAGATGTAGTCAACCCATAATTTAATTTGTTTGTAGTTAGTTAATTTATATGTTTTGTACTTACATTGTATCCACCAAACTAGATGTTTCATTGTTTTTGTTTAATAGTATTTGGAGTGTTGAGTGTATTTTTGTTACATTATTTAATTCCGATGTAAGGTAAAAGTACCAATGCTCGACGCCTCAACGCCCAGTAGATGGCACCCGTCTGTCACCTGTCGTACTATAACATAAGGTTGCAAGTGCCAAGTATTGGGTCAGTGTCGAGCACAGGGACGTTTACCTTATCGGTTCTGGATTATTTTGTTGTAAATAATATACTACAATAAATAATTATTTGTTAAAGCTCTGCTCAAAAGTCTCAGCTCTGATATCATTTAGGACAAATCTCATCACATCCATATACAAGTGTGTATGGAGAGTAGCCATACGAAATTACTAGTACAGTAGTTGATAATATATATAACCGCTCAAAAAAAGCCCTTCTTCTAACAAAGTTACTCAATCCCCTTTACAATCACTGATGATAACTCCGCATTAAGAGTACCAAATCAAAGTAAATAGGCTTTGGGGCTTAGAAAGCCACAAGCAAATCAGCAAGTCATCATTTGACTAAATATGTTACTTGTGGCCTCTCTTTTTTGTCGGTCTCAATAATTAAGTTTACTCTATACTTGTCAATGATTGGCTGTAAGAGATGTCAGGGATAAGTCCGCCTTTGTACTTCGCTATTTCATTTGTAATTGAAAAGCGCCAAATACAGAGGTCTCGGCTCTGAATACCTGTTCTTACTATTCGGAGTCGAGACCTTAGGTCTGTGGGGCCCCAACGCAAACAACCTTGTAAAAGAGATCTTCAAGCGGCTGGTAGATACAACTGGAGATCGAAGAGCTGGCAGCTTCCTCGCTCAACGCATCAGTATTGGGATACAGCGAGGAAACGCTGCCAGCGTCTTTGGGACCATGCCTCGGGGTGCCCTTTTTTAAATATAGTTTCTTAAGTTAGTTAGTCATTTTCTTTTAATGTTTTTGGTATTTGTATATGTATAAGTTTTTTTTATAATTCGTGTTCTTTCATTTTGTATAATAAAGTGTTTACTTACTTACCTACTTGCTCAGTTAAATAGTCACTTTAGATGTAAGAGCTGAAAATGTGTTATTATTTGAAATAATTTTTAGCGAGTGGTGGCGCAGACAAAGGGCACATGCCGTATTCAACCACCATGTGTCATGAAACATTGCAAACCCCGTAAAATATGAAATTAAAAATTATTAAATGTCTCAAATTGAATTTGTTTTATTTTATTTCTAACTTTCAATTCAATTATACCAAGTGACAAAGAATATAAAAGTTTTATTTTGACTGTATGTTTGTTCTATTTTTTGTAAACTATGTAGGTTTTATGCTTTAAAACAAGGCTGGCCAAACCAAGGCCCGCCAAGGCATTCGAATTGGCCCGCCCAGCGCATTTGGCCGGCAAGCTAGCGAAGCGCGGTGGGAACGCTTTCACATGATCGTTCGTCATGAAAAATTAAAGTTTAAAAAAACTGATAAAATTTAGGGAAACGAAAATAAAGTGACAAACTCTCCTTGGCTACCTTTTAGTTACCTGATGTATGCTTTTTTGGATGGCACTTGAAGCATCAGTAAATAAAAAAAAATAAAAAAACTAATAGTACGATCTGTAGCCACGAAAAATCCCACTTAAACATATTTTTTCTAGTCGTTTCAAGCTATTATCGATTCAAGAATATCTTGCAAAAATAACAAACTTTGCAAATCAGTAGTTAAGAGCCACGTTGATATGTTTGCTATAGTTTTTCTCGAAGGAGCTTGAATAAAAACAGCATTATAAAAACAGAACCCTCTTTCCTGGCGTCTAGTTTAAAAGATAATCTAGTTATCCCAACTGATAAAAGACATAATCCTCGCAATAACGCGAGGTCGAACCTGTCATAAAACTAAATTGTCATGTCATACAGTCCGAAAATGACAGCTCGCAGTTATCTATTGAAAGAGAACAGTCGTGTTTCACACAGTTATCTCTTTTATTTAGTTTAAATTGTTTGACAGCGTCAAGACAAGTAGATAACATAGTGGTTTCATGGAATAATGAAAAGCTAATGTGTGTGTTGTGATAAAAATGTCTGCCGGTTCGAAATGGATAACTCCGTTTGTAAAACAGGTAAGTACTACAAGAACCATATTTTAAGGTTTGTCTTTCCTTTTGTAACTAATTAGCATTTGTTTGGAGTGTATTTTAAAACATATGTCTTGGTATATTTCGTGATACGCTCCAACTCGAATCTTTATTTGATGATTGAGTACCTACAAAAGAGACAGGATATTCTGTCAGAATTTAGAGGCACTGTAGAGGTAGGTATCATAGTTGTACGGCGTGATGAATCCATAAGCCAATAAGATAAATCTGACTTTACCGATTAATAAATAAAAATAAGTATATAAACATCATGGGTAGACGGCTAAAAAAACTATTTAATCCGTCAGGTAGATTACAAAAAAACCTATTTTTTCTTTTATTTGACAAACAAAAAATTATTTTTTATTGTTTCCTTCCTTTGCTAAACTTTTTGAATATCCGAAAAAAGTTGGGTAAGTAGTAAAAAAAAACGTTCTTAACCTGTCAAATCTGACATAAAGTTTTTTTACTTTAATTTAAGTACCTAAACCGACACAGTATAGAATTGCATGTTCAACCCAGTCGACATCCCCATTCCAGTGCTTCGTGACGTCAGGGGTGTCACTGAACCTGATGTCCCACGGACTGGTGGTCGGCTTCACCGCGGCGCTGCTGCCTCAGCTCAAGGCATCCAAGGTCGTCCTGGTGGACGACGTCTCCGCCTCTTGGATTGGTGAGGACCCTTAACAGCCTATACATTAGAACGAATTGATTTACGACCACAGACTTATATTGAAATAGATACCGCGAGTTCCTGCATTTGTATGAAAACCAAGCATGTTACTTTTTCTCTACCTACTGTAACGTCACATGAGCGCTTTAGTACTGGGAATTGATAGTCCGAGTGAAACCCATTCAAAGATGACGCCGCCTTATTCAAGTTATCCTGTCTCTAGGCTAAGTGGTATAAAACTAAATGAAATTGCGTCAAAGGAGGAGCATTGCTCTCCCTTTCGGCTCCATTTTGGCACGGGAAGTACATACACTTGAGTCATCGGTAATGGACAAAGAACCAGTAATGGACAATGACTCTTATTTACTACCCACTAAGGAAAAGTCATTTGTTTTACAGCAATCAATTCACAACTTTATGGTCTTTAAATTATGAATGAAGTGTCCATCACTGGTGCTTGTCAGCTTAAACCGTCCATAACTGGTGCCGTTACCCTTTTTCGATATTAAATCTGTGTTTACGAGTCACCGTAATACCACAAAACAGATAGGCACCGTCGGCCAAGAAATATTGGTCTTTGGAAAAGACTCCAATAGACAGATCTCTCTCCAGGCAGATGTTATGCCTGGGGACCGAAGTCCGAAGAGAGGAAGTTGGAATTTGTATTTATGCAACCGAACGTCGAAACTTCGTTAGAGGGCTGTAAGATTTTTATTGTTATACCATGGACGTCCGTAGCAAGTAGTTTGGCCATTGGACTATAGGTGGCACTAGGGCGCTTTACTAAATAAGTAGTTCGGCCGTTCGACGATAGGTGGATCTAGGGCACTTAACCAGATAAGTAGTTCGGCCGTTCGACGATAGGTGGATCTAGGGCACTTAACCAGATAAGTAGTTCGGCCGTTCGACGATAGGTGGCGATAGGGCGCTTTACTAGATAAGTAGTTCGGCCGTTCGACGATAGGTGGCGACAGGGCGCTTTACTAGATAAGTAGTTCGGCCGTTCGACGATAGGTGGCGATAGGGCGCTTTACTAGATAAGTAGTTCGGCCGTTTGACGACAGGTGGCGATAAGGCGCTTTACTAGATAAGTAGTTCGGCCGTTCGACGATAGGAGGCGCTAGGGCGCTAAGACCCCCTTAAGATCCATGTTCATTTGAATCTCATGAAATAACAAGTTGTTTTCTCCTGCCTTCTCTATATGGGAACACAGTATTGATTGCATGTACCTGTGTATGTATGTAGTTATATCGTCGTATCCTACGAAAAGGGGCGTAACTACAAAAAGTTGATTTCACAGGAGACGCTTTATACTGTTTAAAAAAATCAGCGTAAAACCTAGTAATCTAAAATTAAAAAGTAAGAATACTTGACACCCTACAATTTTTATGGTTAAATATATTTTTTATTTTTTTATGAATTTATGTAAAATATGTGTCAGTTAATTCTTTTTACCACGATAGTTTTAAAAAAAACTTTTTTTTTCACGAGGAAAAAAGGCGTAAAGTAGTTAATGCTTTAAAAAACGGTGTCGTAAACACGTTATCTCCATGGAAAAGGGGCGTAAAGGTTAAAACGACACCATCCTAGGCCAGTACATGCGCAAACGCTCCGCGTGTAAAAGGGCGTACCTAATGGCGAACGCGGCCGACGGTTTCCCCTCCCGCAGACGACTCCCCGCGCTTCACTTCGACTTATTCGACGGAAGAAATAGAGCTATTGCAATTGTGGCTCATCTGAAAAACTTGAATAACTTTTCGAAATGAAATGACTTTGTTATATTTTTAAGACTAGTAGATGAATGTAGAAAAAAATACAGAATTCGATTATCAAAGAAGAGGAAAAATTAATGGTAATTACGCCCCTATTCGTAGGATACGACGAGATACCGACCAGTTTTGATAACCAAACCCTACACTCAGAGTACCTCTCTTTTTTACGTGGCAGAAAAAACTCCTCTAAAACTATTTCGCGTTAAAAAGTTCCAACCCCTTTACGGACTCGTTCTCACTGCCACGCTAATAACGAGAAAAACCATTGCATTCCTCATCAACAAGACATAGCGTGCTTCTAGCTTATTATACAACCAAACTGTTATTGTACATATTGAGGACAATGACTTTTATTATCATGCTCCCAACATTTCTGATAATTAGTTATATTCTGTGGTAATAATTATGATCATTTACCTAACTCGTGAAGCGGATAACGGCAGGTCCCTGTATTTTCTTATTGCAGTATTTATCAATCTGTTGGAGCCTGGGGGGTTGTAAAACCTTTGCAAGGGATCGTGAAGCGGTTTTAAAGTAAAAACTATACACCATGATGCGAGATATATGCGTAGTAAAAATTGGTCCAATTATGTAATTTTTACTTAATCTATGTATGGATAAAAGAAAATTTACTAAACAGATACGGGAAGTGCGAATATGGGTGTGTTGGGAGGGGAACCTAGACGGACGTTCCGTGACCAAATCGCGGACGTTTCAGAAACAGGTCAGGTCAAGAGTACCCGAAACCGACGAGCATGTATGAAGAGACTGATGAATGTGGATGAAGCAAAAGAGGTTTCCTATGATCGTAGCAAGTGGAACAAAGTGATCTCTGCCTACCCCTGTGGGATAAAGACGTGACTGTATGTACGTATGTATCTATTACTTAATCTACTTATTTCCCATACATAAATAATCAATTACGTACAGTGTTTCATTGTTAACAGTTTCTTAGCCGATGCAGCAACAAACAAACATTCTTATTATATCAATAAATAAGTAGGTACACACTTATATTTAACGCCCAAGACATGAGAACAAATACTAAAATACTTCAATTTATTTCCAGCTTCGGTCATCAGTATCGCGCTACTCATTGGCGCGTTGACGCTGCCCTTCATCATGAACACCCTCGGCCGGAGATCAGCTAACTTCATCAGCGTCAGCATAATGCTGACCGGTTGGTTCGCCATCATATTCTCCAAAAGCATCAGCTCCTTGATCATCGCCAGGTTCCTCCAAGGTTTCTCCATGGGATTGTCCACATCCTTATGCTCTGTTCTGATAGGAGAATACACCAGCCCAAAAAATAGAGGAGCGTTTTTGACTACTATATCGTTGGCTATAGCTTGTGGGACACTAATTTCTCATTCCTTGGGATCTTACTTCCATTGGCAAGTGATAGCTTTAGTCTGTGCTGTAATAACATTTGTGAATCTGATGATTGTAATGTACTCTCCAGAATCACCAAGTTATTTAGTTTCCAAGGGAAGATACGAGGAGTGTAGAAAGACTTTTCACTGGTTAAGAGGCTACGAGGAAGACGAAGAGTTAGAGAAGATGATTAAAGCAGATGTAAAGAATAAGACGGAGAAAGATTACGAGAAGACTGAGAGCAAACTCCAGTATTACAGGAAAGTTTTTAAGAAGAAAGAGTTCTACAAACCTCTGATTTTGGTCATACATTTGTATATGATAGGACAGTGGTCAGGAGCTAACATTCTAGGGGCGTATACTCGGAATATTTTCGACGCTGTCATCGGAAAAGACACCGATGTGTCCTGGATGATAATATCAATGGACATTCAGAGGATAATATCCAATTTTTGCGCCATTTTTGTCATCAGAAAGGTCAGGAGACGACCGATGCTGATGACCACAATCACAATCAATTTCCTATCCTTTGTCACGATAGGAACCTATACTTACTTCAAATCTCATCATCTCTTGCCTTACGATCATCCATTCATTGGCATCCTTCTCATACATATCCATATGTTCTCTATAGCCACAGGATCAGTGCCTTTACCAAACATAATCGCTGGCGAGGTATTCCCGTTAGAATACAAGGGTATAGCTGGAACTATCTCTGTGCTCTTTCTTTCTTTGAATCTCTTCATTACCCTTAAGTGTAACCTCTTCTTTTTCGGCAGTATTGGTCTACATGGGACGTACTGGTTGTACGCTGGTGTTGTCAGCTTCTGTCTGACTGTGTCTTGGGTGATGTTGCCAGAAACAAAAGGCAGGACTCTTCAGGATATTGAGGAGGAGTTCCGAGGGAAACCGAAGGTTGGATCGGCTGATGAATCGGTGAACTCCATTCTGTTTGAAGATATGAATAATGCTAAGTGAAGAAGCTGTGATCTAAAATAATTGCAAATAAGAATGAATTATGTTTACAATTATAAGTATAACCTAGTGATTTTGTTGTTTTTATGCAGGGCCTATTCAATTTGAAGGGACTTGCGGTTTTGGGGGACTGCAGTTGTGACATTTTGTAGGAAAAATAACTTCTGGGAACATACATACATCACGCCTGTATTTCTAAACGGAATAGGCAGATCACACGAAACGCTACACAGACAAAACCATGGCTAACATTTTTTTAAGTTTTAAGTCGGCTGGTATAATAATGACAGGTAGCCAGCCTGTCGCCTAAAATATACCTTAACCTATTTCCTTAGTCGCCTCTACATCCATGGAATAAATGAAGAGGTTATTATATACCTGAGCTTGCTTTGCATCTTCACGTCAGTCAATCTACAGCCATGAGTGTACAATCAAGGAAATTGATACCTGTGCCACTTTGAACCTTTTCATAGTGAGTTTCACATTGCTTTGATTGGTATCTATGTTGGTACGTCACAGTAACATTTCTTGTTAAAAGTACAAAGTGGCAAGTTATCAAATTCTTTGACCGTATACATGGATGACATTGTCAATATTCTTAACTATTGACAATAACACTACGCGCCTAGAATGATAAGTCTAGCGAAATGGATATCTGTGTCAAGGTGACAGCCTGGATCAGCGGCACCCAAACTACGGGTCGCGACTCACTGCTGGGTCGCGAGCGAATATTAAGTGGGCGTCCATAAATTACGTAAGGTGTTTAAGGGGGGGAGGGGGTCGCGTCAAATCTCATCTAATCTTACGTTGGAGGGAGGGAGCGTCACGGCAAATATCACTTAACTTTTTTTTAACTAACACTAACTAACACTAACACTTTTTTTTGCTTAAAACCAAAGAAAACTACTATTTTGGTCCATTTAATAAAGTCTTAAAACCGTCGTGTGGATGGCGCTTTATATTAGACACTTCATGATTGTATCCGAACGAAGAAAAATAAAAAAATAAAAATTTCGTCATTCACTTTTTTTTCTTTTTGATTTTTTTTTTACAATAGCAATCCAACGCGTTTACGTAAGATATCCAAATTTTGAAAAATCTCACGTGAGATTGGGGGGTGGGGGAGGGGGTTGAATAAAATCTCACGAATTCTCACCAAGGGGGGAGGGAGGGTCAAAAAATTTAAAAAATACCTCACGTAATTTATGGACGTTCCCTAAGTGGGCCCTGCTTATGTAGAATGACACACCAAATGAAAGAGTGTGAATGAAGCCATAAAAGTTCTCCTCCTTTACTACCTTATACCTATGTGAGACAAGATTCTCTAATAAGGTGAACACTAAAATTAAATACCGCAATAAATTAGACTTATCAATCTTAAATTTTAAATTAACTTACGTTGAAGTTGATGAACAAACTGTGATACTGAAACATATTGAAATAACTTTTTTGATGTAGGACCAACATTGTAGGTAGTTTTTAGGGTTCCGTAGCCAAATGGCAAAAAAACGGAACCCTTATAGATTCGTCATGTCTGTCTGTCTGTCTGTCTGTCTGT
>BHDV01046030.1:0-30850 GCA_005406045.1 Adoxophyes honmai
CAACGAACATTTTAAAAAAGAATTGGCCAAATCGGTTCGTGCGCTCTGGAGGTATTTCGTCAGGAAGGAAAACACGACTTATTTTTATATAGTAGAGAAGAAGAAGATGTTTCTCCACATTTTAACGTCAACTTATTTTAGTTTCTTGCGCATTCTGCAGTCAAGTTGCCCGTAACTTAGCACCCGGGTAGGGCTCCTTTGCCGTGAATAAGAGCCAATTTGGCTGGTTAGGCCTCCAGACCGAGCCTCGCGACGGCGGCCGGGCATTTGAACTTATGCAATTGCAATGTAAAATTATATTAGGCAAGAAGATATTCTGCTAAAGCTCATGGTAAAGATTTAAAGACTGAAATACAAAACAAAATGGCGTATAAGTAATTCAATGGCACTTGATTCGTTAATAAGTCGTGGTTAATTTTATAGCAGAATTTTCGTATCCGTATTAGAATAACACCTCTCCATTTCTTCCGTGGGTGTCGTAAGAGACGACTAAGGAAATTGGTTAAGGTATACTTTAGGCGACAAGGCAAGCTATAACTACCAAATTTTGCCTACCCCATTTGGGAATACAGGGGTGATGTATGCATGTAACTGCAAGTTCCTTATTCTCTTAGCGTTAAAACATAGCCCTACGATCGCCTAAGAAAATTTATTCTACCAAAGGTCTAGATAAGTAAAGAGTGAAATATAATAGCGTAAAAAGCCCACGGGAAAGTAGGTCGGTAGTTAGGACAGTGCAAGTTGCTCCCAGATCGCCTATCACTTCTTATAAATCTAGACCACTCCATATATTGGAACTGAAAGATGAATAAACTTTTTGCATTGTTTTTTATGTCAATGAAGACTGTGCTTACTGTTCATACGTGAAGTGCACCTGATCACAACACCCTTCATACACTTGAGGCCATTTTCTCATACACATGTCACGAAACATTTGATAGATAGATAGATTAATTTATTTAATTCTGTAAGTCACATACCTACCTAATTTTCATGTCAGATACAAGTAATTCAAAAAACGAACGTAAAATTGTAAAAAAATAGCTCATAAGTAATAAAAATAGGCACATATTTGTAATAATTACACGAATTACGATTTAAATACAAATATGTCAAAACAAAATCAGATCCCAAAGTGTGAAAGAATTTCAAGACAAAACAGTAATAATAATTACATACACAAAACCATTATTACATCCCGTGGCTTTTAAGTATGATATATGTAAACTAATTAACAACGATGCAAATAATCGATCTAAAATTGTAGATACTAAATAAGCTACGAAAGTTGACTTAGTCATTATTTTGCCTGTGTATTGTTTCATGTGTTCTGCCTTATTTTGAAATACAGATATGACGTGTATGTATTAATGGAAATAAATGATCCTCAAAACATCAGCAACTGATTTTCCAGCATCCTAGATATAGTTTATCTGCTATAAAAGGTTTAAAAGGGGCTATGTCGTTACGACCCACCCATTGCGTCTTCGTAAGTGCTTTTAGAGAATACTCACTTCTATTTAGCGCAAATGCCACATCGTGGGTTGGATCTGGAACAAAAGAAACTAGTATTATAGTTGCAGTTTTAACTCCCAAGTTTTTTAGGAAAGTTTATTTATAAACAGAGACAGATTCTGGTCTATTCATTCGTTAATTCAAGAGCTACTTGCGACAAAAATACACACAGACAAGTCAAATTTATACTCCTCGACAAAATAGCAAGGCTGTAAGACATTAAACATTTTTTTTTGTAACTGACTTTGTACAAAAGTGTCACAGTAGCCCATGGGGCAAAACTAAATTCTACACGAAGAAGCATAAGATTAAGTCATGGTTCACATCAGCTAATCTGTATAGCACCAACGCTATGTCTGATACCAGTAGGCTTAGCACGGCAACACGCTCTAGTCGCGTCGCGCGCGGGATAGTCTACCCGTCACTTTCTGACGTCTCTAGTTAGACAGTGACAGGTATAGCCTATGTCGCGCGTATCTCTACTCACGCTCTTCCGTGCTAAGAGGACAGGTGGGTTAAGATACTTAAAACATCCCCGTGCCGTACTTTAAATTGGGTGCAACCAGCTCTAACTTACTCTATCAATAAGTGAAAGTCAAATTGAATATTAAATACACTTCTTTCTTCATTGGGGGCTAAAAATAGGTCAAATTGAAAGAAGAATAAGTAATGTGACTCATCTCTGTCAAGTTCAAAAAAGCCGCCAATGACACAGCTTTATAAACGTCACCTTGGCCATTAACTGAAATTATAGGCGAGCCTGATGGATGGCCGGACTCCAACATTTATGTGGAATGATGCCCAGTCATTAATGTCCAGGTTTCTTGAGTGAAAATTATTTAAGGCCTCGTTTAATAAGACGGTCTGTAAACGCTCTTGTATAACGCCATAAGTTTGAATCTGCGGGTCGCGCCTCCGCGGGACACTCGACGCAACACGTCTCTTTAAAGGAGGCCTAAGACTTCAATTATAGCTATATACCATGTAGTTTCCAATATCAAGCTAAACCCGGTCGTGATTTAGAATAGTAGCAGATAATCTGAAACATCCCATACCTACCGTTGCCGTCAATGCGTCGCTGGAGGAACTAACAATTTATTGTATACTAGCTTTTGCCCGCGGCTCCGCTCTCGTTAATTTTAGGGTAGCACAGAAGAAATAACCCACAAACCAATTTATAGCTTTCTACATTGAAAATTACGGAATTCTCCACAAACTTCCACCCCTCACTTTAGGGAAAAGGGAGGTTTTGAAGAGACAAAAAGTCACCTATGTCACTCTCCATCCCTTCAACTATCTCCACCCAAAAAATCACGTCACTACGTCACTTCGTTTAGCCGTGAAAGACGGGCAAACAAACAAACAAACACACTTTCCCATTTATAATATTAGTATGGGTTTTTTTACCTTATTTGCGACACAAAACAAGTTGCAAAGAAAGTGGCGCCCTCGTTTAATACTCTTTTTGGTCGCACTATAGTGTGAACAATAACACTTTTACAATGTTTTATAGTCGCGATAAAAAGTATCACTTTCAACGACTGCACAATGAGACGCATTGGAGCGAAGCCTCGCATTGTTGTGCATCATAAAACATTATCTTCTGCACTCAATGCTGTAAAAAGATGTCTAGAATTCTGCCTCTTTCGTATAAAATAAAAATTTAACAAACATTTTCTAGTTATCGTTTTTGGACTGTAAACAAAACCTGTAAAATTAACGACACAAAAAACTGGGCTATTTTATACTAAGTTGTACTTTTCAATTTCCTGTTTTTCTAAAATATTTTTTTAACACAATCGATAGTCAAAGAATGGAATTACAAAATCAGTTTTATAAAATGAGGATTTTTTTTATTTGATAAGCGACCATGGTTCTGAGAATAAAACGCATCCTTTTTAATCGAGATTTTTTATAGTTTTTTTTTTAATTACCTTTCGCCTCAGTCATAGACCAATGTATTGTAATAGTGAATACAAAGTGGGTTATTAAATAACAGGATGTAAGCGGCTTCCCAGTATAGTGACTTAAGAATTAACGTCATGCAAATTAGGGTTAGCTAATCCGTTTTGATAATTCACTGCGGATACAAAACGCAGAAGTTAAGTTAGCACTGAGCCTCTTAAATACACATGTTTGAGGCTCTTAGTTTAAACTGTAAGGCTCAATTCACACCAGAAGAGCGGCGAAGGGCGGCGAAGCGCAGCGACCCGCTCGGTAGAGAAGGCGCGAGGATTCCCGCGACTGCTCGAGAAATCGCTGGAATGCGCGGGAAGTTGCTGGAATGCGCGGGAAGTCCAAGATCTCTGGGCGGGATATTGCCAGCGGTCACTCGCGACTGCTCGAGCATCCTCGGGCATTCCCGCAACCTCTCGCGCAGTCGCACGGCTTTGTTTATGGAATTCGCCGGAATTCCCGCGGATCCGCGGGCATCCGCGCGCCTCGTTGGAGTTTCTCATGCGATAATAAGTCTTATTGTAATGAAAAAAAAAGTTAAAATTGTCATGACACGGAAACTGCGCTACGCTTCGCCGCCCTTCGCCGCTCTTCTGGTGTGAATTGAGCTTAAAGGTGAATTTAATGGTACTCGTAACAAAGTAACAGGCCTCGAAATCTAACTTGGCAAGATCGTAGTGAGGTTAAGTTTGTGCATCGCTTTTTCCAACATTCGTTTTCATAAATACTCACACATACTCTCACATACATCACACTTCTATTCCCAAATGGGGTAGGCAGAGCATACGAAACGCTACATAGACATAACCTTAACTATTTCACGTTCTGTAGCCACTTAGCATAACTTTCATGGCTCCTCTACATGATGGGCCAGCGCTTGTCCAGCAATATGGCCATGCGATGGAGGAAAAGGATCTACACAATGGCGATGTTCAGTTGTTCTGGCCCACTACCTTTGATGTGTGGGCGAAAACCGACACCGCGGCCATTCCGCCGCCATCGTACGCACCACAAGCCAGCCTACGCCACTACGCCCTCTATATGGTGGCCCACTACGATGGACCATCATGATGGCCCATCATGTAGAGGAGCCATTAGGTTTACCACATCCATGCCCCCCTCCCCCCTTCCCGTGGGTGTCGTAAGAATCGACTCTGGGAAAGGGTTAGTGTATTGTGGGCGATGGGCTAGCAACCTGTCACTGCAATATCACGTTTAACCATCTGGTTACCCTGAAATTGCTAAACGTGGCACTGGATTTTTGAATTCACTTGCTCTGCCTACCCCTCTTGGGAATACAGGCGTGAGAATATGTATGTATGGAAGAATTAGAGTTATTTTAAACCCGATACATTAAACATACGTTATATTAAACATTGACATATCCACACTGAAACAATCGCAAAGTGTTGTTGCCTAATACACACAGCAAATACATTTAAAGTGTGAAGCGATTATCACGGCATGTGTTTGTACAAATGTTAAATTTAATGAGGATATTGAAAACACTTGTAATGTTTGAGGATCATTAATTGTCTGTCTTTATTGTATGGTTATATAACGGATTACACTATTTGAAGAACTGTTTTCTTTACAAAAATTGTTCCCCACATGTACTTACTGGAACGAAATGTCTCATAGTAGAAACAGTTAAATAAAAACCCGTAGAGTTTAAAAATATGTTTCGGTCATCGATAGACTACACGTCTTTAGTTCGACTGTGGTATGTATCGATTTAACTAAACAAAGATAAAAAATTGCCTTGGAGTACTCTTACCCGATATTTTTCACACGAAAAAATCTTTATTCGTGAGTAAAGAGTGACTAGTTCCAAAACAAAATATTACCCTCCTTTGGTTGAATTCACGCCGGCTGAATAGGTATTCGTATTTAATTAAAAAAAAAACCTCATTTACGCTGATAACAGGGAAATCTTATAACCTGATAACTAACTACCTATAGAAACAAATGGGAAAACAATATTTACAGACTCATACATACATGTCATACATACAAACATACTCTCACGCCTGTATTCCCAAGAGAGGTAGGCAGAGCACATGAATTCAAAAATCCAGTACCACGTTTAACAATTTCAGGGTAACCAGATAGTTAAACGTGATATTGCAGTGACAGGTTACTAGCCCATCGCCCACAATACACTAACCCTTTCCCAGAGTCGACTCTTACGACACCCACGGGGAGGAAAGGGGTAGGTACTATTTTAACCCAAACCTCACGGGGCAATAACAATATTTAATGTTAACATTTTTTTTATCATGCGGTATACTATTCTAGTAACTGCATTAAAGCATTAAGAGATATGTGCAATGTAGGTATTTCGCTATTTTCGTGGAAATAAACGGAAATGTATGCGCATTATTTATATTCACTTATCGTAATTCTAACTTCCGTGCAATTTCCCATATGACGGCTTTTTCCGTCCATTTTGAATCTCAATGGAATTGGCTATGGCTGCCTCGTGGCCGTTGTGCGCATCGTTCGTAATTGTAACACTGTTTATTTTATATGACAATGTGTACTAATGTTTCAGTGAAGAATATTTCATATTTGTGTTATTTTTCGGTAACTTAAGTGCACGATAGTCCTCAACCTTAATCTGAAATAGTTAACAGTTGCGGAATGAGTCAGTTTGCGACATGAAATTCTGCGAAAGGCGGGATACTTAAGAGGAAATATGCCGGTCGAGGGAATTGAAAAATAGGTATTTGCTAAATCTATTGCTGTCGCGCCGTGACCTGCCCAGACGACGTCGAGTGCGATAAGAACAACTACAGCTCTGACCGAAAATACCTATGGAAATTATTCAAAAACAACGTTTCGTAGTCCCCTGATTTCTTCTCCAAAACTTAACCGATTAAATATGTTTTTTCATTAAATGTTTAAAAATGTCATAACTGTGTTTCTATGTTCTTATATTTTGATATAATTGTGTTAAAATTGGTTTCTAGAGGTTTGAACACAACGGAAAAAACTTACCAATTTTTCATGTTTTTGAAGGTTTATATATCTCCTTTAATAATTCAATAAAGAAAAAAAGGAAAACATAGAAACATGCTAATATATATCATTAGATTGTTGATGTAAAAAATCATTGTTCTACGGGTAATATCCAGCGAGGAATCAGGGGACTACGTTTCCATACAAAATATGACCGCTCCATTTCCTCTTAATGACTATGATTATTTCGGTACGTAAGTAGGTACAGAGTTCATTAGTTTCATTACTGATGTTCATTTTATAGTTTGCTTATGATTTCAAAACATTGTTACTGTTGCGAATGCAAGATATAAAACAATTGAAAAATTACCTCAACTCTACGTCAACACCAACACACACCATCGCAAGTTGACAAGTTTGACAAGTCCCGGTCATGTTCAACTCCCGAAATACTCGTATCGAACGCGTGGTACAATACTAGCAAAAGTCATGCATATGTATCTAATGCACTATTATGCTGGAAGTCAAGCACCAGCTAAGACTTGTAAGTGAAAAAATCACACCAATTACCTTATTTCTTCGCCCAATTTCACAGTTATCTTTGCTTCACAAGTTCCTAATGCACTTCACTACATTACCTACTGTAAATGAACATTGGACGATCACTCATTAACTGTAACGCTTTTCAAACTTTAATAAGGGATATTGATCATAAAACTACGTCAGACTCACCTCTAGAGAGTCTTAAATAGAGCTTAGTTCGACATCTTTTTGGCTAGGCCCTTCATCATAGCACCCCTTCACACTGCGCGCATCACTCTGTGGTCTTCTCTTACGTAACAAACTAAACTTGTCGACGAGCTTTAGTGTCAAAATTCGCTGTCATATTGTATGAAAAATTTGACAGCTCAACGTCGAGCACCACAGTCTCGCGGCTGCATGTGCCCGATGCACTAACCTTGATTTACGAAGTGAGTTATCCGTTTATTTAAATAAATACCTTTGTCACAGATCATGAATGTTATCGAGACAGAAGCATGACTAACTGTAGAACAAAGACTAACCGTAGGTGAGGACCACTACAAACTAACGATACACAATGTAATAGTAAACTTAAACGAACACGTGTGAATCAATTCTAGTGACATAATAGAATGACGCATCGATCCCGACCTTGACTAACTTACATCATAACTATAGTGAAAATAAATTTGAAGTTCGCAGAGATGTTTTGACGAAGATGTTTTGAATCTCATCAATGGCCACGTCACGTGTGACCGGTGCACTCTCGAGCTCCGTCCCGTGGGATATCACTCGATTACTTACCTGAGTGACAGTTGTGCTGAATTCCTTTCTCGAGATACGTTACGGTATTTAGGCTGGATTTGGATCGGAACCACCTAACTGGAAATAGCATTTCCATTTCAAGCTAAACGTGTTTTCTTTTTTTAAGTTCACGGCAATTTATGTCTCAATTATTTATTATGTTACAATACAAGTTCGATGTTGTCTGCTGAGTGACTATCTGCAATTTAAAGAAATGGACCGATTACGATGCTAAATATGTTAAGATTTATAGCGTGTTAGACCCGGTGAACTTCGTACCGCCTATTATGTTTTTAATGGGAAATAAGGGAAAAAACATACAGCAAAAAATAGAATAGAGCCATTAATAGAGCCGTTTTTAAAGTCAGTTAAAGAAGGAAACAAAATCTCTGTTTGAAGCTGCTGTTCATCGCCTGAACAACTAAAGTTTTTTATATCGCTAACTGCTTGTTAGCGTTTTTGTAAAGTCTGATTTTATGAAAAAAAAATCTTTTACATAAACATTGTTCTAAAAATATCAAGCACAAAAAAGAAAGAATCGTTTAATTTGACTAGTAAATTAAGCATCACAGAACAGTAATTGCTTAATTTGTTACAAAAAAACACACGAAGTTAATCCTTTTAGCTAAAGCAATATTGTGAGGCATCTGGCCCTTACTAGTATGTAAGCCTAAAGCATACCCAGCAGTATGCTTTGAATTTCGCCTGAAATACCTCGGGGCTCCACGTCCGTGGTGCATCGGCATAGAAAATTGGCAATAAGTCCAGACAAAGATTTAGCCGCATTCGGCCTCTGGCCTATAACGACTGGCCTCAGGCACTGGCTGGTTTTAGATGCTATTAAAAATAATAAACCTGCCAAGTACGAGTCGGACTCGCGCACGAAGGGTTCCGTACCAAAAACTGCAAAAAATCAGAATTTTTGTATGAGAGCCCCCCTTAAATACTAATTTCATTTTTATTCAATTATTTATTTTTAAAGAATATATTTAATTAAACATTCTGTGAGCATTTCAAGTATTAACCTGTTACAGTTATTTAAATAGATCCAAAATAGAAAAAAAAAAACACGTTTTTTGTATGGGAGCCCCCCTTAAATACTAATTTTATTTTATTTTAATTATTTCCTTTTAAAGTAAGTATTTAATTAAATATTCTGTGAGCATTTCAAGTATTTACCTGTTACGGTTATTTAAATAGGTCCAAAATAGCAAAAAAAAAACACGTTTTTTGTATGGGAGCCCCCCTTAATTATTATAATTATTTTAATTTTAGTATTTGTTGTTATAGCGGCAACAGAAATACATCATCTGTGAAAATTTCAACTCTCTAGCTCTCACGGTTCGTGAGATACAGCCTGGTTCGATACCGTTTGTTTTTTTTTTGTTCTAAACTCAGTTTTCATATTCTAGTTTTTATATTACAACGAAATCTGATCAATAAGGTTTTTATTAAAATATTGAAGTTGGAAACTGAAAATGTCGAGGATTATTCAAGTTTTAAGTTGTTTAGTTAGTGAATTTGTAAGATATTATTCCATGTAACGCGTAGTTCTCACAACATTACAAAGGAGGTTTTCTCTTTACACAAAACCTTTTTGTTTACACTGACATCTGCCGGCAAGACTGGGTTGGTTTCTTGCGACCCTTTTAGCCCCAAAGGTTAGGGTTACACTGGAAACCTGAGCAACTTGGTTGTGCCAGTTTTTGTGGAAACAACAAATTCCTTTGATGCGGGACGGTCAGATATCCCCTTAGGCCATAATAGGCTTGAGTTGGAGACTGAAAATATAACGTGATTACACTGTGAAGTTTAATTTTGGTAAAAAAAAATCTCTTATGGTACCACATAAATGTATGTGTAGTCAGGCTGTACCATCACGAACAAGGATTGTTGAGCCACTTACCTATGTTTGTAACTTGGTCGTGTAATACTAATCCAATAGCTGACATCTAGTCTGTCACATCGGTCATTGATTACACGTCTAAATTGCGAACAGTGTCAAGTGGCTCAACAATCCCTGTTCGTGACTGTACCTATATGTTTTTGAGAACGTTTAAAAATTGTTAGAGGTCCTTTTAGGATAAATCTTTCTCTGCGCTTCGTATTTTTTATTTGTGGTTATTTAAATTGTATTTCCTAATTTTTTTGTACAATGAAAATTTTTTTAGACCGTTTTTTTTTATTTTTTATCTCAGTGCGTTATAATTAAGTAGCAGTTTAATATATGAAATGTGCAGAGCGTACGCGGCTGAGGCGAGGGCCTTTCAGAGGAATTAAGGGGCAAAGGACGTCCTGGAACCACCCTCGGGGTCCGGGTGAGGGCGCTGCGCCACACAACTAGGAAATAGGCTATTTTTAATTAATGCAAATTGCATTATAAATGTCACCGGAAAATAACACATTCCGTAAGTTTATAAATTTCCTAAAAATTTTCAGGAAGTTTATAAACTTCCGTAAGATTCCAAACGACAGACAAATTGTATTATTTTACGGCCGCATTTCCGTAAAATAATCAATTTACGTTAGGTTAGGTTAGGTTAGATTATGTTAATTTAGATCAGATTAGCTTTATTTATGTTAGATTAGGTTAGGTTAGGTTAGATTATATTAAATTTTGCAAAAATGTGGGCGTAATAACATTTTTTTGTCTCCCGTTTGGAATCTTACGAAAGTTTATAAACTTCCTAGGAAATTTATAAACTCACGAAATGTGTTATTTTCCGGTGACATAAACACAAAAACTCGAGTTACCAGTGACGTCGCGACCGGCACCCCTTGTTCAGTTAAGCAACTAGATCGTGACTAGTCGCTTCGTTTGAGAATTTACATACATACATATTCTCACGCCTGTATTCCCAAGAGGGGTAGGCAGAGCACATGAATTCAAAAATCCAGTGCCACGTTTAGCTATTTCAGGGTAACCAGATGGTTAAACGTGATATATTGCAGTGACAGGTCCCACCCGTCGCCCACAATACACTAACCCTTTCCCAGAGTCGACTCTTACGACACCCACGGGAAGAAAGGGGATAGTGCTATTCTAACCCGGCACCACACGGGTCACACGGGTTTAAGAACTTCATCCTTACCAATATATAAATGTGAAAGTGTGTTTGTTTGTTTGTTTGTTTGTTTGTTTGTTTGTTTGTTTGTTTGTCCGTCTTTCACGGCTAAATGGAGCGATGGATTGACGTGATTTTTTAGGTAGAGATAGTTTAGGGCACGGAGAGTGACATAGGCTACTTTTTATCCCGGAAAAAATTGATGTTCCCGAGGGAAAACAAAAATATAGTTTGCTTGATAGATCGATATCGATCGATGATAGATCGATATCAATCGATAACCGATCGATAGATGATAGATCGATGGCGCCGTGTGTCGTTTGAAACGAGAAGTTTTCTTATAGTTGTGCTTTATACTGCAATATAACCGAATTCCACGCGGGCGGAGCCGCGGGCGGAAAGCTAGTTGGGAATATATGCCGGTGATGCTCAAGCAACTCTTTACTGATTTCAGTTTGAAACTAGTTTTTTTAGTAGCCCCATGTGCGGAAAGCCTTAGCATCTACACTAGCGTATATTTTAAAGCAGGCACTTACATTGCGAATATAGCCGTTAAGAAAAGAATACAGACTCATACATACATACATCACGCGTATTCCCAGGCGTAGGCAGAGCACATGAAACGCTATAAGTATAGACAAAACCATGCTTATTCACGTTTGTAGCCACTTCTAGCGTAATTTTCAGGTTTTAAATTAGAGGTATAACAGTCACAGGTTGCTAGGTGCTAGCCTGTCGCTAAAATTCACCTGAAATATCCCCAATTGAGTGCACTTTTATTAATTTAACTGTAGCTTTTTAATCCAAAATAAAATTATTTGTATGGTAGCCGCCTTCACAAACTTCCTCTTTAAGTTAACCGTTTGCATTCTCCTAAGATATGACGGGCTTACCCGCACCGGATGCCCGCTTCAGACGTATAAGGCCAAGTTTTTTGTTAATTCCACATAATTACAGAAGAGACATGTATTTATCAAAGAAGCGTGAAACAAGCCCGTTTAAGGACACTTTTTAGACAATAGATATGTACATACATCTATACTAATATTATAAAGTTTGTTTGTTTGAACGCGCTAATCTCAGGAACTACTGGTCCGAATTGAAAAAATATTTTTGTGTTGGATAGACCATTTATCGAGGAAGGCTTTAGGCTATATAATATCACGTTGCGACCAATAGGACCGAAGGAATATTGGAAAATGTGGCAAAAAACGGGGAAAATTAGTTACTGTTCCACGCGGACGGAGTCGCGGGCACAGCTAGTCTTGGATAAGTAAGAGTTTTTAATAAACTCTTCTTCTGAAAACTAGAGTCAAATCATCTAGTATACTAGTATCTTGTAAGTGGTTTTTTATAATCTTCTGAAGGCTATGTTACTCACCAAGGTGGTTGCCACGTTTAAAATGAGATTTACTTCAGATTTTTAGCTGAATCACATCGTTACATAATTAACCGTTATTTTTAAATTACATACATACAAACATACATACATATCCTCACGCCTGTATTCCCAAGAGGGGTAGGCGGAGCACATGAATTAAAAAATCCAGTGCCACGTTTAGCAATTTCAGGGTAACCAAATGGTTAAACGTGATATTGCAGTGACAGGTTGCTAGCCCATCGCCCACAATACACTAACCCTTTCCCAGAGTCGACTCTTACGACACCCACGGTAAGAAAGGCGGAGGTGCTATTCTAACCCGGCACCACACGGGGACGGAAGACAGTTATTTTTAATTATACTCAATGATTCAATTTGTTCCTAGAGGGTAAATATTTGGGCGTTTTAACCGCTGTCATTATTCTCAACACTTTTTTTATCAGATTCTTTGAGAAATGTGTATATAATAGTGTAGTGTGTGCCTATCTATAAGTCACAGATACTATGTGTATAACGCACTTATTGTACAAATTTCTTAAGAAATCTGATAAAAAAGTGTTGAGAATAATGACAGCGGTTCAAACGCCCAAATATTTACCTAGAGCCGTTTTCAAAACAAAAACACACACACAAGCGTGTGCGCGCAATTGTGATACCCTTATCATAACTGTTTTGTTTCGTTTTAAACTTGACTTTGTTTAGCATTTACTTAGTTAGCCTGGCATTCGCGATTTTGATAAAGACCGTGTCTAGGGCAAGGGCCATGGTTTTACTTCAAGTTTATTTATTACAAGCTGTGCCCGCGACTCCGTCCGCGTGGAATAGTGACCAATTTCCCCCGTTTTTTTCACATTTTGCGGTGTTTCTTCGCTCCTATTGATCGCAGCGTGATGTCATATAGCCTAAAGCCTTCCTCGATAAATGGTCTATCCAACACAAAAATAATTTTGCGATTCGGACCAGTAGTTCCTGAGATTAGCGCGTTCCAATAAACAAACAAACAAACAAACAAACTCTTCAGCTTTATAATATTAGTATACATTACTTAACTCTATGTTTGCTGTAATCTTTGTGAACAACGTTCTTTTATGGTAATACATTACCTACTTACTTTTACGTCGTGATCGTTTTGTAATGAAGCGTACAATGGAATTTATTTTTGCCCTTGACTATTGTAATAAATATCGGCGTTTATTGCACCAATGTCAATAAAAGAAAATTGTAAAGCGAAAATGACGCATTGCACTTACGTTTGTTTTAAAATATGCGAGTACGTATGATAATGGCATGGCGAAGCAAGAGCACGACCAATGCAGTTTTAAAGCGTTTAAACATCTGCTTATCTGTCTAGTGTTTGCGTTCTTCCAAAGATTAAGCAGACAAAACGCTAAGGAACTGACGTCAGCTGGATTATGTACTTTAAGACGGACGCACCGATAGCTCACGGTCGTGTTATCTAGCACTGTGTTATTCTCTAACTTGACATAGGTACAGTACGCGACGAATAACTTCATGTTAAATTATACTTAAGATGGCTATGAAACGTGTAACTGTACCAAATTTCTGTCTATGTAAGATTTCGTGTGGTCTGCCTACGCCATTTGGGAATGGTTTATTCATTTTGTTGAACGTCTAGCACATATCCCTGTTTTTCCTCGTCTTTTCCTCGCCATTTTCAGCTTCCCAGACTTATCCCTGAATTTAGTAAAAGTGGACAACCTAACCGCAGCTATAGGTCAGGAATTCAGCGTTGCTGTGGTGCAGCCAAGCAGTTAATTCCTCGGAATGCTTCCTTTATCAATAACTAGGAGTTAACCAGCCGAGTTAAATCATGCATTGCTGGGAGACTGGAACACTAGCCCCTGATGGAACGAATAGTTTTACTTTCACTTACTTTATTACCTTGTATTGCTGCTATCTCTACAACGCCCGTTCTTAATACTTAGTTTCCAATTTCGCAGGCGCAGAAAGTCTATTAGATGATCATAACTCATAACTAAGCTAGTTCGTTTTGCCTGTACTTTGTTTAATTGAAAGATTACTCAAACTTTGACTGATATATCCAACGTGACCATTATTTGCATTAAACCTATGAGCACATCTGTATGTCTGTAGGTTTGCTGTGTTAGTCTGGCAAATTAAATTCGCTTTGGATGCATTTCGGTGCGCCGTTGTTTGACGCGCTGTGAAGATTTACGACCGTCGAAGAACATTTAAATTAATTATTTCGAATTAAGTTAAAGCTAAAATAAATGCTCAAGCTCCTACTCTTACCTACTAATGTTTGAATTTTCATTTATTGTTTATTCCGAGCCAAGGAGGTGAAAATATATTCAGAAATAGAGCACACATCTATATCGAAGTATATGAGAGGATTCTTGTAGACCTCTATACGAATGGCTGAATATTCTGACAGTACCGAAATACGAGTATATGTCACTTTAATACCAGATATCCAGATACATTAATTTACCCAATAATTAAATCTAAGGCTACCGAAAAGCATAGCCGAATTGCCTTGGAACCAGTTTAAAACCAAACTTAAGGACAAATCAACTAACACAATTAAGTACCTAAATAATATCTGAATGGTAAAGGAAATTCACCACTTAGTATGGGAGTTGGACTATGATAACAAACACACAACAACATTTTTATGCCATGTTTAAAGCAAATAAATAATTTCATTTAATTACAAATATGCGATGTAAAAAACAGATTATTATAGTTTTTAATTTAATGTTCGTGGCATACCATACGTAAATCAGAGTACAAAATTAAAAAAGAGCGCCGGCAGCCAAGCTCCCATTCGAAATCAATCCCATTAAATGTACATAGGTAATTAAAGAGTCATATATCAGAGGCGGTCCGCCGCGGCTTGTGTAAGTGCGGGAATAATGTGAGTGGCTGGTCGGTAATAAATGGCACGGGTGGCATCATTCAGATATCGATTTACAGATTTGTAAATTCAATCATGGTTGACGTTGTTTGTATGTTCAGGGGACATTTTTCTATCATCCTTCTAAAAATGTCACTAAACGCATCGTTTCACCCAAAAAAATGCTTAACTATGTATTTGTATTTCCATTTTTTTGTGGATGTCGTAGAGGCAACTAAGGCAAGGTATACGAGTATATATGCGTGCCAAATGAGGTATATAGGCACACTTCTAGTTTATTTTTTTATTAAACTTGAACTGGTTAAGTATGTTTTTTTTTTATTATTTTGTTTCGAAGTGGGACTGGGGAGGCCACGTCAGCCGTATGCATCCCTGCGGTGGGCCAAACATACTACAGAGTGGGTGCCAAGTGATGGATGGCGACGACGGGGCAGGCCCAGACGGAGATGGCGGGACGACCTAGACTTATTTCTCGGCGACTGGTCCCAGACCGCTTTAGATCGGGATGAATGGAGGACATGGTGGGAGGCCTTTGCCCAGCAGTGGGATACTGACCCAGGCTAGATATAAATAAATTAAGTTGAGAGATACAATAGCGACAGGTTGACCTGTCCGCTAATTTACTTTATCCCTTAACCTTTTCCTTAGCGCCTCTTACGACATCTACAGAAAAAATTAAGAGATGTTACTCTAAACCCAAAAACACACGGCAAATTTCATTTTCGCTTGTTTAAATCAACCCTTAATATTGACATGGTATTCGCATAAAGCCGTCAATGCACGTGCTCTCGACTGGCCATTCGCAAATCAAGCGGCAGAACGCTTGAGGGCCATCGCCTCGGCTTTTGAAAAAGCTGGTGGAACGCAGAACTAAAATTTACAGTCGAGTGGTTTGCTAACTACGAGCCGTTTGCGAATAACTGAAAAGGCATGTACCTAGTAAAGGTTTTTCGTTGAAATTAATTGTAAGGTGATGTGAAATGCTCATGTTGATCTTAAGATAGTTAAAATGCGATTCAGTATCGTACATTAACCTCGATTAACTAGTTTTCATCAGTTATTTTTATTTAAATCTTTGCATTTTCTGCGTAGCTAAAAAAATCTGTTCAATGTAGGCAATTAGCGATATCTATATTTACTTCTATCACTACTAGAGGTCCTGTACTACCTCTTAGCTTAAAACTAAACAAATACGCTTGAAGAAGCTACGAATCGTGAAATAGTATGGTTTTGTCTATGTAGTGTTCGTGTATTCGGTCAATTCTATTTCAGAATACAGGCATGATGTATTTATGTACTTCACTTGTTGTCACTTTTCATCCGTCATAGTATTTAAGAAACATCTTAAGTAGTTTCTAAACGCGCAACACGGCAAAGCGTTGTTCGCAACAGTGTCTCGCTCTCGCATGCCTTCCACGTATTTCCATGAAAATATTGCTGGTTAATGCCTTTTGTAAATCTTACCGAGTCCCTTTCAAAACTAAATTTAAACTCACCTTTTCTAACGACGTTGATTTTCAGTGTTTCCAATGTCCAAATTGTAAATCATCCAAAACTACCAAACTGCAAACTGTACGTTGATTTAGTTTCAGAGCGGGAAGTACTGAAGCTTAGCAGATCTAATTAGCCATTAAAAGTTTCGCTCGTTTCGCTCATTTCCTCTGTTTCCGCAGGGTGATGAAGCGAGCGTTTTGCAAGCGTTTGGTTCCTCGGAAGCGAAGTTCGTGTGAGGAATTGCTGACATCAGGGGACATGATTAGTGGGAGAGGGGGAATACGACTGGGTTACAAATACATAGTTTTGTTGCAGTCATTTCTTCAATGTAAATGCCTGGGAGATGACGCTCAAGAAACTATTTACTAATTGCTGTAACTAGTTTTTGCAAAAATTTTGTGTAAAAAAAAACACACAAAATATTTAAAATACTTAGTGTCACCAACGTCAAGCGATTGGTCTCAGTAATATGCAGTTACCTTACTAGCTTTCCGCCTGCGGCTTCGCCCGCGTGGAATTCGGTTATATTGCGGTATAAGGCTAACATTCCCTCGGGAACATCAATTTTTTCCGGGATAAAAAGTACCATATTATTTAATCCGGACTTCTATCTTTACGTCTGCAAAATCTCAAAGCAATCGGTTCAGTAGTTACGGTGTGAAAGCGGAACAAACAAACAAACAAACTCACTTTCCGATTTATAATAATAGTAGGATAAGTAAAGATTAACCCCCTACACGACCTCGTTACCCCTGTAATAAAGAAGGTAACAAATGACATGTCACCTCTCGCGACTACCTCCGCTATTTTTCACCCTAACTGGACCGTCCTTCCGCGTCGCTTAGCTCTCTAATAACCTTGTCTGCTACGGCGTAGCACTCGTAGACAGTTCGTAGGGGTCGTAGCGGTGCTACGATTGTGTACTATAATAAAATTGGCACCGGTATTTTTTTAACAGTTGAAAATCGGGACAGGCGTTACGAAAAGCCGCGTTGTGTCAGGTTTAGTAAAACACCACTCCATTTTTTCCGTGGATGTCATAAGAGGCGACTAAGAAAATAGGCTAAAGTGCCACTAATTATATCTCTAACTTAAAATTACGCTAGAAGTGGCTACGAAACGCTAAATAGTCATGGTATCTATAAAGCGGTTTGTGTGCTCTACCTACCCCATTTGGGAATACAAGTGTGATTGTATTCATGTAATTACATTATTTTAATAAGTTGACTAGGTATTTCTATCTTCAACATTGGTTACCTAGTCGACACTCGATGTTTTTTTTAGACACGCATTGAATTTACAATTGTCATAAGTTATTAACTGGACTCCTTTATAACATCGACAAACATCGTCGCAGATGTGTCCAGATCATACAAAGAAAGTCAACAGTCACCCTTGTAACGAACAATATTTACCTTACGTTAAGAAGGCATGTTAATTTATTAGCTGGCACAGTTACATTATTATACAATAATTGAGTAAATCTACAGGGTGACATTGAACGAGAAACAAATTAATAAAATGTGAATCGAAAAAAAGATCATGCTACTACAGAAAAATAATACATACATCACGCCTGTATTTTCAAATTGAGTAGACAGAAATCACGAAACATTACAGAACCAAAACCATGACAATTTCATGTGGGGGTGTCCATAAATTACGTGAGGTGTTTTAGGGGGGGAGGGGGTCGAGTCAAATCTCATCTAATCTCACGTTGGGGGGGTTACGGCAAATATCACGCAATTTTTTTCTTGTTTAAAACAAACAAAATAACTACTATTTTGGTCCATTTAATCCAGATGCCTAAGGTCATAAAAAGCGAAGTGAATATGGTGGATGGCGCTTTACATTTGACACTTCATGAGGGTATACGAATGAAGAAAAATTTAAGTTTTTTTTTAAGTTACATTTTCATTTTATTTTATCTTTTTAAATATGTTTCTCTTTTTATAATAACATTTTGAAAAATCTCACGTGAGATTTGGGGGGTGGGGGAGGGGGTTGAATAAAAATTCACGACATCTCACCAGGAGGGGTGGGAGAGTCAGAAAATTGAAAAAAACACCCCACGTAATTTATGGACGCCCCTTGTTCCGTAACATCACTTGCTACGTAATTAGATAAAAGAGTTATACCGAATAGTGACAGGTTGCTACCCTCTCGTCTAAAGCATACCTAAATCTTACGACATCCACGGAGGAAATGGAGAGGTGTTATTCTATATCCGACACCACACGATAAAGTTACGGTACAAAAAAAACCGTTACATACGGTCAATTAGTGCATACAACTGTTGCATAGAATTTGAATAATGTGTATCACGTTCAATGCATCATCCTGTGCATCTAAATTAAGTCCGACTCTAATTAACTAATTTAGGACCTGAGACTACGAATCCCATATTCAACACATATGGTATATGTACTATAATATGTATGGCCATGCGATCCATATGTATGCGGAGTTCCGCACATCGCACGCTTCGATGCTTCAATCGTGAGGTAATAAATTCGATGACATACATCAAATTTAATAAAAACCACACCTAAAAGTAAAAACTACAAAATTAAATAAAATCTAGTAATGGAGTGTTTTGTATCACCCGTATCACATGTTAAGATATATGTATTTTAGTATTTTAGACAACTGGCCAGCTACCTCTTTTACGAAACTTAAAACCTAAAAAACATGTCAAAAGTAGATTTAAAACGTTTTGTCTATAAAATGTTTTGTGTACTCTACCTACCCCATTTAGGAATACAGGTGTGAATTATGTATGTTGGAAGCAAAGTTTCATCTTCGCAGAGTAATTGGCGTTTTGTTAAGAGCGAAAATAGTTTTAATTAACATTAAGTAATAAATGTACAGATAATTCGCGAATTTGGAAACAAAAACATCATCTAAATAGCCATCGTTTCTTTAATATTGAAGATGTGCTGATGTTAATAATGAGTAATGACTATTACTTATTTCTAGATAAATATGAATTAACCAATGGACCAAACTTAGGAAAAACGCTATCATAATAAAATATTTCGCTACACCAGACTTCCGTTCCCACAATCCTGATTGGCCCTATTTCTGGCTATAAATATACTATATTAAGACGCCATTTTATTTCGCAGACGGTGAATAGGTAATATTTGATCAGCCATATTTGCCTGAGAGCCACCGGATATTACCGAGGCAATAAAATCGAGAGATTATTTAATCTACTGACAGCCGATATAAATAGCAGACGTAAAATTTCCACAGACAGATCAATGTTATCTTATGAAGATATGTGAATGGTGGACGATTTGTTCTGAGATCAAAAACACAAACGTGAAATGACAGCCAAGTACAATATCAATACATGTTAAGAATATGTAGACGACTTCGGACAAAAGTATTGTAAATAATTTTTTGGTCATGAGATCATTTAATTTTAAATAATTTCAAATGTTAAAAGACAACTGGGACGTTGACTGAGTTAAGAATATGTCATTCTAATTTTGTAAGTCCGACAGTTAAGGTTAAAGAAAAATTATGCATACATTACACCTGTATTCTCAAATGGATTTCACGTTTCGTGGCCACTCTAGAATACCTATTTATTATAGGTTTTGAGTTGGCAGGTATAGTAGTGACAGGTTTTTTAATAATCTAACTGGCAGATTAAATAGTCTTTTGTATTCTAGCCTATTTTTTATGCAGTCCATTTGTTTCACTTGGCCCTTGAATCAAGCTTAATTAAAATAAAGATTGCCCGTGCCTTTCTACTATAAACTTGGCTGGACAGGACACTCTCCCAATTGTCTAATTGTCAAAAAAGTAATGTTGTTAAATGTAATAATTGTCAAAAAAGCAAACAAACTTGTAAAAAGTTGGTTTGGACGTATAGAGAGAATGGATGAAAGAAGATTTACTAAACAGATTTATACGGGGAGCGTGGGTGGGTGCAAGGAGGGGAAGACCTAGACGTCCTAGACGGACGATGCGTGACCAAATCGCGGACGTTGTAGAAATAGATCAGGGCAAGAAAAACGAAACCGACAAGCATGTATGAAGAGAGTAATTAATGTGGATGAAGCAAAAGAGGTATGTCAGGATCATATCAAGTGGATCAAAGTGGTCTCTGCCTACCCCTGTGACAAAGAGGTGTGGCGGTATGTATGTATGTATGCAAAACTAGCTCAAACTTCGTATCAAAACAGCAACGACAGTTAAAGAAACTGTGTCTTTGCATATGAATGCAATTTGTTCACATGCATCGTTAGTCTGACTAAAATCAAGGCCTGCGAGCGCATGCAACTTCCGACACCCGCGAATATTCATTCACCGGCACATTACCCTAATTAAATTAGAGGCTTAATGGGGATGCAGCGGGAACTCGGTACACTGAATCTCACTTAAAGCAAGTTGTGGTTTAAATAAAATACTCCGCTTTGTAATGCAAACAGACGGTGACGTACATATTAGGTCTAGGTGTGAAACAGTTTTAAAAAGTGTTTTATTTCCATATTTAAAACGATGAGAAAATGTGAAATAATATATCGGATAGACTTAAGTTTTAGTATCGCTAACTCAACAATTTTCGGTCCAATTCGTGGCCCATCACCGGGACCAACGTGCTACGGCGGTTGTCGGATACACTATCTTTGAAGCGTTTTAGGTCCCATAAGAAAACCGCCATTCTTTGCCTGACATTGCTTGATATCAAGAAATGGTTACAGGTAAGCAAATGTTTATCTAGTCAGTGGTACAGACCCTTCATGCGTGAGTCCGACTCGCACTTGGTCGTTTCTTTTAATCTAACTGACGGACTACAAATTACTTTTAGTTCTTTTGCCTAATGAGTTGGAAATTGTATGCAACAATTATGTTGGTAATGGGAGATGAAAGGTGGCCACAGGAACTACAATGAAACGGCGCGACCCCATCTTGTTTCAGTTTAGCGCGAAAATAAAATAATGTTACCTGTTTAGGTATTCCACGCTCGATAAAGTAACAAGGTTATACTTACTTGCTAGTTAATCGCCTTTGCTGCAATATATTTGAATAATTGAGCAAGTTTGTGAACTCGTAGGTATGAGGCGCTAAGTCTCGGGTAAGTACTATTAGTATTCAAATTATGCAGAAGTGTTATGGAATGAAGGTTGCAAGAGCTTGTGACTTGCAGTTGATGAATGTGTTTTAGAACGCTCTATTGTATTTGAATGTGGCTTGTGTGGAATATCTTCGGCAGAAATTAAAACAAAAGATTGTCTTTTTTTATTAAAAGGAATGACATACATAAGTTACAGATTAAAAGGTGTAGGGCATAAACGTAAGTGATGCGAATAAATAAGTATGTAATTGAAATCAAGCTTTGTAAAAAGCAAAATATAACAGACGCTTTAGGCGACAGGCCACACCTGACATTATTATCAATGTTTCATCAATGTTTCAACCTAAAACTATACTAAAAGTACCTACGAAACGTGAAATAGTCATGGTTTCGACTATGTAACGTTTCTTGTGCTCTACCTACTCCACTTGGGAATACACGCGCGATGTATGTCTGTAGTTAAAAATATAATATTCTCTTTTAAATACGTGTTGTATATCTATCTATAAACGGTTCTCAGTGCCGGCCAAATTCCAACCTCATTTGTTTTAGTTTTCAATTAGCGGCTAAAGCCAGTCTAGGTGCACTGGCGTCCACAATACTCATTAAAACCTAGCAACAGAGGAAAGCTGTTAGCTGCTAAACTACGAGACATAAGAGCCGCAGAGACTCTTTAGTTTTCATTCAGAGTTTTAAACACATTTTGGTTAGTAGAGTACTAGAGTAAAAATATTTCTACGGTTTCTTTTTCATTTTTCAGCTGGAGCCGAACTTTTACAAGTTTAAATAAATGGAGCATTTGAAATATGTAAATACAGATGAAGATCTAGTCGCGGGTAGTAGCAATTTTATACATACAATTTAAAATGTAAAAATTACTATTTACATCCATGACATGCTAAATATAAATTCATAGTGAAGTTTGTCGCTCAAATGCGAACAAATTATGGGACGGTCAGACTGATAAACGTTCAATTAGTTAGGTGTAGTCTGAAAGATAGAAGTAGATGTCTAGGTATTGTCATCACCGTTTTATAGTGGTCGGCAATAAATTTAGCACGATTTTAAGTGGCGGGGGTAACTTCGCGCATGGCTTTTTCCAGGTAAAAGCAATGCGCTAACTTACCCCCACCTCTTACAATCTTGCCAAGTTTATTGCCAACCACTATACGTCAGTTGAGTTGAACTTGTCTCACTTCTTCAATACATAAACAGAATTAAAATTTAAACGCAGTCTTACCACATAATTAACTTAACAAAAGATGTGAAAAACTTTAATACCTGAAATCTGTTTTCAGGAGTTAATAAGTCTGATTTGTGAATCTTTATTTTATTACGTTTCCATCTGGTTACCCTGAAATTGCTAAATGTGGCACTGGATTTTTTGAATTCATGTGCTCTGCCTACCCCTCTTGGGAATACAGGCGTGAGAATATGTATGTATTTTATTATACTTATGTATAAGTATGACGCTATCAAATAAAGTGTTAATGTGGGTCGGTTGACGCGAATCCAATTTGAAACATCGGAAACTAACCGATAGCGAGTAAATGACGAAACGTGCAGCGGTAATTAAAGTTATTAAGGATTAAATATCAAATAATCATCATGCAGGCTGTCAGGTAATATACCGTTGAACTACCTAGTTAGCTTTGAAGCGAGTGTGGATAGTATCTAATTAGTGTTTATCATAGTTCATATCTATCATCCACGGAAGAAATGGAGAGGTGTTATTCTATCCCAACACCCCACAGGAAAAATAACTGGTGAAAAAATACTCAGCAGTAAAAATAATTATGGTCTTTGGATGTAGAACAAGATATTTATTATGTGTGGGTTACAGGTCACAAATAAACTGTGCCAGAGTTCACTTACATTGTATTCAAGTTTATTATTACAAATTGAAAACAGCGCCATCTAGCCAATGATCCCGACGGTACTAAGTTTCCTTTAAAGGCATACAACTGCGCTATGTGAAGCTCTGTGGGAGCTCAAACCACCCTTTTAAATTTCCGTGAACAACGTACAGATGTCGCTATTTGCCAACTAAAAAAAAGCACTTTGCGAAATTATAAATTTATAAAGTAGAAGTAACCGGGTTTTATTCAGGTTTTGGTCTTTATTGTATTCAACATACCGGTAAAATAAATAATTTGGTAGCTAATGGTAGCTACGACCTTCACAAGCACACAGTCACAGTCGTGATCATAGTCAATAGACCATGGCATGTTTTGTATGGGCCACAAAAAAACTTCCTGTGGAATCTGTATAGGTACATAAAACATATAAAAACAGAATTACCTGTTTAGTAATGTTATGCTGTATAGCATTGTAATTTGAATGATAAAACACTTACGTACCTAGGTACGTGTAAGTAGAATTATTAAATAAAAAACAACAATTTTCACCAAAGTATTTTTTGTTCACTGCTGGTACTTTTGACAATGCTTACAATCTAGGATAGAATACTAGCAAATAACACTTACCACTTTTTGAACAAACGTTAAGAAAGTAGTTTAAAACACACTAGCTTTAGTTTTATCTGCAATTAAGAATGAAGATCTAGAAACGTGACTGCACACTCGAGATGACCGACAAACATACAAACAATTACTAACCTCAACCTCTCAATTACACTTAATGACCGCGACGAGCGCTATAATAACGACACGACATCTGATGTAATTTTTATAACCATTGTCTTATCACAATAAGCAAGTGAACATAATTAAACACCTTTGTTTTGGACGCCTTTGTTTGATTTTTAATTTTGTAGGTCAATCGATGTTCCAGGAATTTACTCTCAATAGGTTTCACGTATGGCGAGTATTTATTGTTTATGAATGAAAGGGTATACCGTAAACATAACGCGTACCTACATTTCAACGGGGTAGAAGAGTTCCAGGAACTTACTTTCAATAGGTTTCAGGTATGGCTAGTATTTATATTTATTGTTTATGAATGATGTATAACGTAAACATCACGCCTGCATGTCAAGGGGGTAGATAGAGAACACCAACGTTATAAAGACTAATCTAATCCATAAGTTCTAGGTTTCAAATCAGATAAAAATTGTGCAATAGTGGCTGACAGGTTGTTAGCTCATTTCCTTTGATGGTTCTTTAATCGCATTTTACATTAAGATTTCCGTAGGAGAAATGGAAAACTCTAATTCTAAAACTACTTAATAACAATACCTAATTTAAGGCGAGGTTCTACTAGATTTGTACCCCGCGTCCCTCTCGCGCAAAAGAAGGCGAAGGCGGGGTAGCGGGCGACGCGGCAGGTTGTCAATACGTTGGGCACGCGGTCAAGTTTTAGAATAAATATTAATTTAAAAAATAAACAACATCGATTGAAAACTATAATTTAGCAGATTCTCTGTAGTACTTAAAGATAAATATTTCCATATAAAAATTATGTAGAAATTAAAAAGAATAAAACCAAATAATGGGTTTTAGTTTTTATTTTTGCCTGTTTTCGAGAATTTATATGATCGAGGAAAGTACATCCTATAGTGTAACCAATTAGCACGTTCCTTAGGCAATATCTTTACGTATAACATATATTTTTTTCAAGACTGTCATTTAGCAGAAAGTATGTAAAACATTAGATATTGCAACCTTCAATTCCGTCTCCCTTGGAATACCTCGCCTTAACCGTCGTGATTGGTCGGCGCAATTTTTTTTATATTCTTATTGGTCAAGGGTTCATAAATTGTTTTCTTAATGCAAATTGACTTTAGCATTATCTGTCTGAAATGACCCAGGCTTATCCAGTCCTGGCAAGGTAGAGTATTATAACTATGAGCAGAATTTGGGCTGATTTTCCTTATCAAGGGACCAAATAACATTACATCATTAACATTTACGATAGCAATTTTTAAGCAACTGAGTAAGAAATAAAATTAAGTTGTAAAACAAGAGCGTTTTGTTAAAATAACAAGCTTTATCGCAAACCCGATACACTGGCTCGTTAGCGCGCTGTTGTTGCGCTAAATGAGATAACAAATTGTGGAGTTATTTAATTTGTCGTTGCTAGTTTTTACTTTTTTTAATCAGGAATCTACTACTAGTTAGGGTTTCAAAGGTCATTTCAAGGACGAAGGATTAATTTGCATGTTAGACTAAACTTCATGTAAACTTATCGATTTATTTCTATACCTACCTATCAACACCTCAGCATCAGCCTACTTGGCTGTTCTTGGCTGATCTCAGTGGCGTAGCTAGGTAACCAAGGGCCCTGGGGCAAATTAAAAAAATGGGGCCCCACACCTATGTAAACTGATTATTGTGGCGAATATTTTAGGTGTCCCCCCCCCTAGAATTCGATAGAAACGGTTCGAGGGCCCCCTGAGCTTGGGCCCCGGGGCACTGCCCCGCCTAGCCTCTTGGTAGCTACGCCACTGCGGATCTATGTATTGTTCCAGGATAAAAAGTAGCCTATGATTCAAATTGTCAGCTTCCTGCTTACCAAATTTCATCAAAATTGGTCCCGCCGATTAGGATTTCGCATTTATAATAGTAGTGTGATTTATATTTATTTTTTTAATTGTATTTGAAACAAAGTGTCTCGAAACAAGTCCCCAGTTTTATGTGAGGTAGTATTGCAACCACTTTAATAATAAACACAGCAAAAATGAATTTGTACGGGGCCATAAAAATGCAGGCCATTATTTCGCGCACGAGGAGTATGTAACGTAATAATTATTACACATAATAATGTAATAGCATTTGAACGATAGTGCCAAAACAGGTCACCAGTGGCGCTACTGTGGCCCCCACAGATAAGCGATAACCCACAATCGGGTCATGATGAGCAGGAGTGTAATTCAACCCGACGCAAGCGCAGCCGCTTAGAGCATTCAATCGTACGGAGGTCTCATATCTACGTAGGGTTTTCTTTACAGCAAAAAAATGTTCTATGGTCTATTCTTATAGGTACTTAAAAAAAGATAAACAAACCCGACAAAGTTAAAAATCACGTACCTAAGGTATGTGTTGCTACATTAAATACGACACTTTCCATTTTGGTCGCATTAATGCGTGATTACGTGTTTATTGACTTTGTCCGGTTGGCTTTGTTTGTTTACCTTTTTTTAAGAACTTAAATCAATTTATAGCAAAGAAAATCCTTCAGGTTTTTCGAAACTTTTTCCTTTATTTATGCTGTGACTTATAACAACTATTTACTGTATTATACACGAAACATGACAGACCAAACTAAGACTATTTCACGCCTCGCAACCATTTCTAGCTTAGAAATTATACCTATTAAAGTTCATTATTTTATTTAAGTCAACAGGGAACACTCATTCTATAGGCTTTGACCACCCAATTTGTCACTCTCATGGAAGTGTGGAACCATGGTCGTAAAATGCGAAATCACAGTCTAAATTCTAAACGAGAATTATTTTCATACCCTTATCGGAACAGGATTTGAAATTGCTGATCCCCTCCAGTTAATTCGGTCCTCTAAGCAAGCCAATCGGCATACGTGTCGAATGTAACGTCAACACAATAGTAGCATGCGTGTGAAGCCGGAAGCTGGCCGATTCGCGTATCGTCTGCTGACTGTACCTGTCTAGCATGCAGTATGGGCACGAGCCAAATGTTTTTTTTTTAGGTTGTTTGCGAGTTTATTCCTAGCTTAGACAGGCATGAAAGCGGTAACAGTTCGAATTCGAACGGAAATTATGAGGTGAAACTTTTTGTGTTAGACTAACGGCCGTTCCCAATTTTCGATCTATCGATGGATTTTTACTACAGATAGGAAAAAGCTTGCTTGCTTGCTTGCTTGTTTACTGGAGTTTATTTGATTATTCCGTGGTGTCGAATTTGAATAGTAGGTACTTCTCCATTTCTTCCGTGGATGTCGTAAGAAGCGACTAAGGAAATAGGTTTCGGTGTGCTTTAGGCGACCTGCTAGCTACCTGTCACTGTTATACCTATTTCATTTAATCTTCAATCTAAAATTATACTAGAAGTGGGTACAAAACATGAAATAGTGATGGTTTTGTCTATGTAATATTCTATATGCTCTATCTACCCGTTTGAAAACAAGCGTGATTACATGAAGGTAGGTATGTATTTATTTAATCCTCTTTTTTGTACAAGAACAAGTAGGAAATCATCACAAAAACTATGAAGAATAGCATACTGTGTGAACTAATCAGTTTTGTTCGCAAAAACTATGCTGTCAAGTGACAATGACAACCAAGGACATATGAGCCTGGACATGGACTGATGACAAAATTGGAATCAATTAATCCTGCCATTGTTATGCAAGTGTGGGTTGAGTCCACTCGACAGACAAGGTGATTAATATTAAACTATCATCATAATCACCGTCAATAAGATTACGTTTACGCAGCAGCCGTTTCTTTTTTGTCCAGTCCAAATAGAAATAGGTAAAGCAAAGTAAAAAGGTCTTTACTGTAGAACAAATAAGTAATTTATGTCCTTAACTTTTTTTTTATATCTATGCGGTCCCCATATCCGGAAGCAATCGCCCGAAGGCAGAGATCACCTAGGGGATAAGTTTGCCTTTATACACAAAGCTGCTATCCTGTAACTTGTTTTATGTGCAATAAAGAGACATACAATACAAAACAATACAAACTTACGAAAGTATATGGTCTAAATTATGCGGTGATACATTTTTTTTCTTAGCAAGAGAATAAACATGGCCCCTTTACTGTGACAGTCGGTTGAAATAGGAATAATTCTGTATCATGCTCGGTCACGCCACAGTAGGGACCGCCGCCTGTGCCGCGAGATAGGCACTTCCTTTACATACACAATTAAATACAACCAGAAAATGTAAAAAGAACTTTTATTTGTACCCACCCGTTAACTCATTAACATTAGTGATGGATGAAATCTAAGAGCTGGATACATACATACATATATCATGTTTGTATTTCTAAATGGGGCAGGCAAAGCTCTCATCTTACTATAATTATAATTACTTATGCAATAACTGTATTCATGCATAGCTATCTCTATGTCAAAAGAACACATACTGTATGTTGCTTTAGAAGTCCCTAACACACAAGGGATCTTCAATAATCTTTGAAATCTGTTTGCTGTAGGTTTTAGGCTAATTTTATTTACTAACATTTGGTTCAGAATGAAGCACTAATTGTGATAAAAATGATGAAAAAAGTCTGACTTAGTGTCAAATAAAACCACCGCTGTTACAATTCTAGTTCATACAGGAAGCAGAAAGAACTGTGAAATTAACTACTTAATTGAAGATAAAAACCATTGCCTATTGTAAGGAGCTATTACCTTGATAAATTAGGCATTTACTTTAAATTAAAAGCACTTAACTTGTCAAGACCATGTAGACTTAATAGACAATTGAAAATTTAAATCTATTCCAGTGGATAAACAGTCACAAACATAGGTGTTTTAAAAACTGCAATACACTAAATTGTATAGCCAAAAAAAGTAAAAAAAATAGAATCAAAGATATATTTTAGGTGACATGCTACCCTTAAGTAAAACCTGAACAATATGCTAGAAGTGGCTGTGAAACCATAATGATTTTGTCTATTTATTAATTCCTCCAATACATAATGTACAACGGATATTTACAATGTATAAAGGTGGATTTAACACTAATGTTATCTCTACCAGTCAATGTTTAATGTTTCATAGTTTTGAGCAAGTTTCCTCACAATGTTGTCCTTGTAGTAAACTTGACATTGAGATTTCACACAAATACCATGTGCTCTGCCTACCCCTCTTGGGAATACAGGCGTGAGAATATGTATGTATGTATGGACAGCTGCAGAGAAAAGTAACCCCTTAGTAATGAAACATTGAATGGACGGGGGTTACTTTTCTCTGCAGCTGACTGTACCATGAATGTCAGAAGTGTGAGTCACATTATGATCACACAACTACCTGCTTGCACCATGTGGTGTGATGTTGGGTTTAGAATTACACCTCTCCATTTCTTCCGTGAATGTTATAAAGAGGCGACTAAGGACAAAAATTAGCTATGCTTTAGGCAACAAACTATTGTACCTATTTAACTTAAAATCTAATAAAATGTTAGAAGTGGCTGCGAAACATGAAATACTCTTGGTTATGACTATATAACATTTCTTTACTCTGCCTACCCCATTTGGGAATACAGGTGTGATGTGTGTGCATGTTACTATCTGCTTCTCAAACTTCTAGGTTTTGGATATCACAATAAAATGATGTGTCTGCAAGCCTGTCTGCTTAGAACGCATTTAATGTGGTTATTAGAGATATTTTTAGATTTTTATTTTTAGATTATTATTAGATTTTATGTGAGATACACATTATTTCTGTACAAAAAGCAGTTATTGGTGTTATTGGTAGTTCAGTTTTATATCTAAACCATGACATTAATTTAATTAGGAAATACTTATACTTACCGACTTTAACCTATTTTAATACCAAATTTTGTCTAAATTATTCAGTGTTTGAAGCGTGAAAGAACAAAGCAACAGTCAAAGTTCTTTTTATGCCCGTCAAATTAGAGAAATATATGAATAAACAGTATATTTTTAAAACTTTTATGTAATATATGCAAAGTGGCTTAAGGGTGTAAGGGATAAGACTCATTGTTACTTTACCATTTTGAGCACATTTTTTTGCATGACATGTTTTATTTGTACAATAAAGTGTTTACTTACTTACTTAAGTGGCAATGAAATTTGAAATACACCCATAACACCTGCATTCCTCAATGGGCTAGGCAAAGCTTCGCTAACATTGAATAGACAGAATCATGACCATTTCACGTTTCATCACACCTTTTAGTAATTTTTTTAGATTATTGACAGGCTGCTAGCCTGCCCAATACCTAAGTCACCTCTAATGACATCCATCAAAGTAATGGATAAGTGCTGTTTTACCTTGAAAGTTTTTTTTAAACTTGAATTTTGATACGCAACTAGTATGATAGTAAAGTATGGCTGGCAAAAAAGATTGCGTCAAAAATTAAATTTTTCTGATCTTGTTACTTACACACAAACACACAAAACTACTACATAAATCATATAGCTTTCAGGATAAGACCAAGAAAATAATGTGTACGAATCTAAATTATGAAGACAACAAAGTAGGAATCAAAAGAAAATATAAGTCAGGGAGCGTTCAAGTATTACGTAACGCAAT
>BHDV01046030.1:31210-42155 GCA_005406045.1 Adoxophyes honmai
TTGCGTTACGTAATACTTGAACGCTCCCTCATCAAAACCTAGCAAATATTATTTTAAATTTTTAGTCAAGTATGAAGTAGGTCAAAAGAAGTATTAAAATGAAATTTTACATCTCTTGCTGTATGAAGCTTATCTGGTAATAGAATTATTTTTATGACATGCAGAGTTACGACTGCTACGGGTATTATTATGGGTTTTTTATCTGCTGTTGCCTAATAATCACTATTGTTTCTTTATGAATTTCTTTTATTTACCTACATCTTTAAAAAAAATAAAAATATATAATTGATAAATATAAATGAAACAAGTTGGAATAAAATAAAAGTAACAAAACCATTTGTATTATCTGGAATCAAGTGATTCCAGCAAAAAGATTATACCTATTGTGGACCTAAATCCAATTGATAAGAAAATAAAAAATCTGGTCTTCATTTTCCTGTTAATATACTGTTTAGGCACTTCCACGTTAGTTCGAATCATGATAGTTCTAGATTATTCATGTTTATTGTGAGTTGGTTTCAAGGCCAGTGGCAGGACAACAGCAGGATTCTTGGGGTTAGGAGACATGGCGGGGTTGATCTGAAATGCACATTGGATTAGTTCGGGAGAAGGAGAAACCAGAATAAAGACTAAGGCCTGTCATTAAGAAAAATAATTACATCTAGGGACACAAGAACATTTGACTTATCGTAAATTGTAGTTCTGGCTCGCTTTGATAAATACGAACAAAAACTCACCTTCAATCAGCTTTTTCTTGCGTAGTTTGTCCAATAGAAACTGGTAAAATCACTGGCACAAAGCACTGCAGAGTAAATTGTTAAAATTGAACCGACTCAATCACACTTTTAGTAGGCGAAACCAGATCTCGTAAACGATACACTGCGTTCCGGTTAGTCCTAAATCCCACGATACACACTGTATTCACTTCCTATCAATCGAACACGCTATTATTTTAAGTTGCAATATTAAATCAAAACAACGATTACAGTAAGAGATAGTACGAAACGTCAAAACAACAATAAGGAACACTGACAGCAAAGTTAACCTCACTCACGCATAAAGAACGTCACTCAGGGAGAAAGTGAAGGAAAGTGGAAATAACGTTAATAATTCTGCTGAACACAGGGGATGCTGTTTTGTTTAATTCAGTTAAGAATTTGATTTTATTTGATCAAGAAACTATAAACATCACTTGTCTATTTAAATACAATAACCCGCGCAGTGTAATCGCGCATCACAGCGCAGAGCAAAGTTCGGACGAGTCAGCTCTCCGGGCTCTCGGCCGGCTGTCGCGATACGCGATTATGTTCGATGCAGACTGACAGAACAGCCAGAGTCGAACCGGGCCAAGCCGCTTCGTTCGCAAATTATAACGCAAAGAGCCCAAACTCAACCACGTTGAGCTCAAACGGCACTAAAATCGCACTAAAAAAAACAAACTCATCTATATAGGTACATACCTTATTTATTAGGTTGGTACCTACCTACCAATAAAAAAAGGTTTCGTCGTCGGAAGTTAGGTAAGAACATTTTCTACACTTTATGACAAAAATACTCGTCAGTTTTTAGAGTAGCTAATTTTCTTCAGAATCTTATCATTATCACATTCTTTTTGAAACAAAATGAAAAAATAAATAGCTTTTACGTATGAATACAAAATCTGACGTACATAGGTACATACCTACCTACATACATAATTCTCACGCCTGTATTGTATTCCCAAGCGGTACCCCGGCAGAGCATATGAATTCAAAAATCCAGTGCCACGTTTAGCAATTTCAGGGTAACCAGATAGTTAAATGTGATATTGCAGTGACAGGTTGCTAGCCCATCGCCCACAATACACTAACCCTTTCCCAGAGTCGACTCTTACGACACCCATAGGAGGCATAGGAAGAAAGGGGGAGGTGCTATTCTAACCCGGCACCAGACGGGGCTGACTGCAAAATATGACTGCCTTGTTATTATATTAAATTAAATCTGACAGTAACATAATTATTGAATAACAGTAGGTAACCAATATGTTGACCCTTCGCAACTCCGACAGTAGGTACGATATAGTAACTACGAGTAATAGTGCTGTGAGTAGTAAATATTTTATTTCAAGTGCGAAATGACAAACAATCCGTTACGCAGGTGGTCTAACTAAACAGCCAACAACGGATCGTGGTTAACGGTTCGTCTTATCTCTATATTTACATCACGGTCACAATTCTATTTCAGCGTAAATGTCATTGACACTGTCGTGGAATTAAAAAATAATTTGTCAATTTTATTTATATCTGTAGCAATCCTTGACAGTTTGATACGGTGGGTCATTTATATTATATCGATTATACATACATACATACATACATACATACATCACGCCTGTATTCCCAAGAGGGGTAGGCAGAGCACATGAATTCAAGAATTCAGTGCCACATCTAGCAATTTCAGGGTATCCAGATGGTTAAACGTGATATTGCAGTGACAGGTTGCTAGCCCATCGCCCACAATACACTAACCCTTTCCCAGAGTCGACTCTTACGACACCCACGGGAAGAAAGGGGGAGGTGCTTTTCTAATCCGGCACCACACGGGAAATCGATTATAGGTAGGTAAATACAATGTCACGCGTGCAAGATCCCTCGAAATCAGAGCAAGTTGCTTTTAAATTACTGAGACGGTGCATATAAGTTAAATTTAATCATTAGGTAGGATTCATAGGTTCCTACAATCATCTGAAAAGTGTGTTAGAAATTTTAGAATCATCTTTCCTAGGTACCCTAATTAAGAGGATAGGAGTCGCATTCAAATGGGCCTCTACGGGTCCCCTCGACGTGGCATTTCACCAGCAATACCGCCTCTACTGGGCGTCCTCAATGGGCTAATGTTGTGGCTATGCCCCTATGATTCTTTTATCGATATTCTAAATAAATAAAAAAAAAATTGAATATCGGTAAAAGCAAATCATAGCGGCATAGCCACAGTAGATACAAAAATGAAAAAAAAAATTGCTCTAATGTCACTATTCACGGAGAAAATAGGGGACTACGTTTGTATGTAGAAGTGGCGCGACTCCTATCCTCCTAATTTCTACCACTACTTTAGTCCTACCTACAATTTCTTGCGCGACCCTCACCCTCAATGTATGAAAGGCGTGGATTGGAGAGGTAAGTACCACAGACGCCAGCGGGGACTGTAAAGCACCCCATTGTCGATAGCTCCGGGATGTGGGCACAGACCCACATCCAAATGGAGCGACGCCGGTAGCCCTGGGTTTGCCCATTGACTGGCGTCGCTCCGGCTCTTCAGTTCTCAACAGTATTGCCAACGCAATGCTAAAATTATGCTTAAAATATGTTAATTGTCGTAAAATAATGCTAGAAAATATGCAAAAAAAAATTAAATGTCAAATCAAATAGAAAAGTAAAGTCATTTAAAGTAAGTTCATGGTTAAATATTTACCTAATGATTTTATGCCAAAAAATATGCTAGATGCAAAACAACAAATAAATATGCCAAATTTAGCGTAATTTGCTAAATTGGCAACACTGACGAACGAACTGACGTTTTGGACGTGGGTTTCGCCATTCACGGTGAGTTTGGCGCGACGCGCCGAAGATATCGTGCGCGGACGTGGGTTCGAACTCTGGAGCGACGATTCGCCATTGACGATCAAATTGGACCACGTTAAAAAATCCATCCACGTCCCGGAGCTATCGTCAATGGGGTGCTTAAGGGTTGCGGCGAATTAGTAGGGAGCGTACTATAGAAATGTGAATGTAGGGATGTCTCGACATTATTTGCTCTGTAAGTAAAACAGGCGTTTAAAAATAAGTGCCTTGAAAGAACTTTCCTTTGAGTCTATCTCGTAAGTCGATATAAAGAAAGCTCAGGAATTATTTTGTACAAATTTAAAATGGAATACTACATGCATTTAGTAATAAAATTTAAGACACTGTTGCCGCGAGTACTTATAAATGTTTGCTGAACACTGGCCTAAAACGTATCTACCTTAACCCATTTCCTAAGTCGCCTCTTATGACCACATTGGTTACACTGGTTACTAAAGTAACAATTGTAGATTATTTTCATTGACTTAGTAATCCCGTTCAACAGTGAATTACAGCGTACTTGCCTACGGTGTGGACATCTATCACGAAATTAAACGGTAGATTAAACTACAGGCAGAGGTTATTTATAAACTGGCCTGATTAGAATAGAAATAACTCGCATTGGGACCGCAACGACTTGAGACCGCAGTTGTGAAACTGCGGCTATTTCTGTTTCTCTCCTGTATATGTATGCATACTGTAAGGTAAAAATACCAATGCTCGACGCCTCAACACCCAGTAGATGACACCCATCTGTCACCTGTCTTACTATGACATAAGGTTGCAAGTGCCAGTATTGGGTCAGTGTCGAGCACAGGGACGTTTACCTTATACTATAGACCGATAGGTACTTAAAAGATGACATGTCTTTTTATTGAAATACACAGTCTAAAAATGAAAATCGTTACAATATACAATTCAATTATGAAAGTAAATGATTTTTTCATACCTAAATTGTAAAATGTAAAGATATTGATTTATAAAGTGTATGTTTAAATAAAAAGACACGTCAAGATTGTTTACCATCTTTTAAGTACCTATCGGTATCTAGTATAGTGTGTGAAAGAATTCAATAGAGACCTCTCTCCAGGCAGATGTTATGCCTGGGGACCGAAGTCCACAGAGATAAAGTTTGAAGTTGTATTTATGCAACCGATCTTTGAAACTTCGTCAGCGCGATGTAGAATACTTTGACAGTTGATTACGACTGTGGAAGAAGTCTTTAAACTAGACGATAGGTGGCGCTGTATAGGTAAAGCGGTACACAATTTTTTATCCCTACGTAATAAATGCTTTTTACGTTAAAATTGGGGATAAACGCTAGTAAATATGCTAAGGCCTAGGCATACCTAAACTATAACAGTATCTACCTAGCTGGGTTAAATGTGGTTTTAGGTAATTGATTAGTACCTACCTACTAAAGTATTTTTTTCCGTTAACAGAAAACCTAAATAAGAATACATTTTAGGTACTTTGTGAGTCAGGCACAGAAAGGATGTAAATAATGTTTACCTTTATTTATACCTATATCAGCATATACCTATAGCAGGATTTAAACGAAGTAGGTACCTAGTATGCATCTAAACCGATGTAGGCTACGTTATTGTACATTTATATTTTCACTCCAAAACGTTTTGTAGCTACATAGTGCTATTACCATTTTGTGCATTAATCCTTATTTTGGCAATTAGTATCTTGAGACGTAATTTCTAACTCTCCGTGTGGTAATTATCTTATCAGTTAGTTAGACTAACACCTCTCCATTTCTTCCATAGATGTCGTAAGAGGTGACGAAGGAAACACTTATGTTTAGGTGTTCTTTAGGCAACAGGCTAGCCACTTGCCACCATTGTACCTTTTTCATTCGTTTTTAAACCTTAAATTACATTACCTTAAATTAATAGCTACAGAAACGAAATACGTATTTAAAGTCATGTTTTTATCTGTATCACATTTCGTGTGTTCTGCCTACGTATAGTAATTTCTTACATAGGGAACGCTTCTTATCTATAGAAAGCTATCATTGTCATGTCAATCCCACCAAAAACATTCTGTAAAAAAACTACCCAAGTCTCGTTGAAGCTGCTTGTTTATCTCTAAAAAGTAATGAAATCTAGACATAGTTGTGCCAAGTCTAAGGTTCCTTACTGCGATTTCTTTATTATAATAGTTGAAGTTGTGTGCCTTGGCCGTTGAACATTTTTTATACGTTAGTGGGTACAAGTCAATTTTGTTAACATATAATGTTGCAACTACCTTGTTTGTTACGCGAGATAATAGCCCATACTGGTATGCGTAATTGATATAAAGTGTTCAACGGCCAAGTCACACAACATTAACTATAATAATAAAGAAATCGCAGTAAGGAACCTTAGACTTGGCACAACTATGTCTAGATTTCATTACTTTTTAGAGATAAACAAGCAGCTTCAACGAGACTTGGGTAGTTTTTTTACAGAATGTTTTTGGTGGGATTTCACTTCTTTTTGTAGAAACGTGAGCATAATATTAATTAATTATGTTAGATTTTCTTATTTTACACATTTACTTATTTTTGCAAATTATCTTTCTTTTCTTTTTTCCGGCTTTGATCTCGTACAGTAGGAACAGTTTTTCGTATTGCCCATTCGCGTTCCTTAAATTAGAAGATGTGTCTCTCTACGCTGGATTTTTTCAATTACAGTCGATTTTTTTTATGTATCAGAGCAGCTCAGGGTCTTCATCAGATACTTCAAACCTCAGATTTTTGACATCAAATGAAGCGACCCACTAAGTTGAATATTTTTTGTAAAGGAGGTATGTCGATCTCTATAGTAGTTTGGTTGGGCTCTAGTGTTTTCACCAGGTACTCCAGATCTTCGATTATCCTAGTTTTTACATTTTTCCCTTTATGTAGTCGTTAATCCCTAGCCATGTACCAAATTTCAGCTCTCTGAGTTTACGGGAAGTACTAGTTCTATTTTGATGATCATGAGTGAGTGAGTGAGTGTCGAAAATGCGAAACTTTGCTTTCGCTTAACTTCGGAACTGAATTACCTACAGACTTGAAATTTTGGATTTTAAGTAGGTGATTATAGCTCACTAGATAACGAAAATTTCAGCGTCCTGGTATTATCCAAAGGTTCTCAAATAGGGGCCTGAAAATGCCGCGAAATGGTTCCTGTAAAGGATGGTACGGCAGTGCTTGCTTTGCGCTCGACTTGGTGGGGGCACTGCCGTGCCCCCTGATTTCAAGTGTCAATTTGTTAATTTCCCAAAGTCTACTAGACAAAAGTAATCTCACTGCAATCCAATTAAAAGAAATGCCAACGGAAATCTAAAATTACATACATACATATTCTCACGCCTGCATTACCAAGAGGGGTAGGCAGAGCACATGAATTCAAAAATCCAGTGCCACGTTTAGCAATATCAGGGTAACCAGAAGTTAAACGTGATATTGCAGTGACAGGTTGCTAGCCCATCGCCCACAATACACTAACCCATTCCCAGAGTCGACTCTACGACACCCACGGGAAAAAAGGGGGAGGTGCTATTCTAACCCGGCACCACACGGGGACTATCATGACAGACTTCAGAAAAGATTGCCTTGGCTTTTAACCACGCTAAAGGTACCTAAGTATGCGTTCAGAAAAAAATGGCAGCGCATCTCCATGGAAGTTAGTATCTGGAATAAGTCCTAAGACCACCATTTAATATTTAACTCCGTACCTAGTCTACAATACAGTCATAGGTTTGACGTTCAGCTTTTGGGCGAGTACAGCACTGGCCTCTATCTGCTGCGCCACGTAGGACACGGTCCCGCTGGCGTCGGTCCGCCGCGCCGCCTCCTTCTCTTTGTCCCCCGGAGCCAGCACTGGCAGGCTGGGATCCACCTAAAAAAACAATTTACTAGACTATTTTAAGGCCACCGTGTGGATTCGGGCTTAGAATAACTCACCTCCATTTCTTCTGTTGAGGAGATTACTATATAAATATGTTTATAGGTAGGTGTACGCTTTAGACCTGTCAATATTACACTACTTTCATCTATGTGTACCTATACCTACTTAAAATTATCCTAGAATTAGCTTCTGCCCGCGGCTTCGCACGCGTTAAATTCGGGCTAACACAGAAGAGATTTCGGAATTATTATTAGGAAGCGCCCGCCAGAATAGCCAGCAGACATTAGATTTTTTCCTACTTTCTCGACACTTATCATCATATTTTGGAAAATTCAAACAAAATCTATAAAAATTGTAGCCTATGTGCTATTCTGACGTATAAGCTACATTACTGTAAAGTTTCATGAAAATCCATTCAGTAGTTTTTGCGTGAAGGAGTAACAAACATCCATCCATCCATCCATTATGGGAACAGAGCCCATTGCTGTTGGTAGAAATAGGGCGCCCTCTTGGTAATAGATACCAAGGATCCTTACATCATGGTCCTTGGTGGAGTCTATCGCGATCATAAATGTACATGGAACTTGTTGTAACTAAACAAAAGGATTGTGTGAAACCGCTTCCCTGATTTAGGAGGCGTCCATAAATTACGTGAGGTGTTTAAGGGGGGGGAGGAGGTCGAGTCAAATCTCATCTAATCTTACGTTGGAGGGAGGGGGGTCACGGCAAATATCACGCAATTTTTTTTTTCTTGATTGAAACATAAAAAAAACGACTATTTTGGTCCATTTAATAAACCACGAAAAAAAACTCTGAAAAATTAAATATACCTATTTTGTAAAAGTTAACTTTTTTCTTTACTTAACTTTTTTCCATTTGCAATAACAATCCAACGCGTTTACGTAAGAAACCCAAATTATGAAACTCTCACGTGAGATTGGGGGGTGGGGGAAGGGGTTGAATAAAATCTCACGACATCTCACCAGGGGGGAGGGAGGGTAAAAAAAACACCTCACGTAATTGACCCTTACTTGACCTCTGACATGCAACCTGTACCTACTCTGGCTACTCTCCCTAGATGGATACAGGTTCTCACCGGTTCTAGCTGTCTCCAGTGCTGCATGATCTCAGCAAGGCGGTCCCCGAAGCCCAGCGCGAAGCACCCAGGGTCCAGCGCCACGAAGCAGTGGCCAACGTCCAGAGGATCTGTTGATTCAGAGCTGGGCCATTTTCGAAAGTGATGACCGTATTTGGAACCTGCAGACATGTTAGCCTGTGTTGAAAATGGGAAGGTACGGTTCGACGTGAATTATTGGTACTCTATGATGTCCAGAAATTCGCTGGCAAACAATGGATCCAAGAACAACAAATGACAAATATCTCGATGGAGAGAATTAGGGGACCTCTTTTGTCAAATACTAGACTTAAAATAGTTGCTAAATATCTGCTAATGTATTTTCTGGTACCTATGTACAACATGCAGTACGTACAGATGAGATTCTAGCACCGCAGCGCCACATTCGACGAATAGCCGAACTAAACGATCCTACATCGCGCTAACGAAGTTTAGATGACCGGTTGCAATACAACTTCCAACTTTCTTTCTATGGACTTCGGTCCCCAAGCATAACATCTGCCTGGAGAGATCTTTTCTATTGAAGACTTTCCCACAAGATCCAAAATGCAAATTATGTTATGGTGAGAAGTAGCATATAACTCTGAAGAGATAAATACGATAGCTGGCAATGAGATCAAATCCTGTTTCCTTGTATAGCTATTGTTACAAGCATTTGTGCCGGAACATACCGGCACTTATACCGCAGAACAGTTCAACCATAGCTGCTAGGCAGTAGCCCTTGTGACCCGAAGTCTCCTCGGTGCTACCTAGAGGCATCAAGAGAGGTGATTGAAGCGCCTGTAAAGAAAAGTTCATGTCATTATTCAATTTGTAAAAAATTGTCTAATGGTGAATTAAGTATGTAAATCATGATTTATTAGTAGTAGTAGTTAGTACGTAGTAGGTACTTATAAATTATTTAAAAATACTGTAATATCTATAAGGCTGTAACGTACTTATTTGTATTTGTAACCTACACGACTGCTCCCGTTTTTATTGGAAGTCAGTATTTTGCAGGGCTACTTTGAGAGATAGATCTATATATTACGTGCTAGTCTAATTTCGGTATAATTTTGCATTAGCCCTTCTCCACGCCTGCTGTGACACCCAAGACATCTATTTGTAGGTTGCGTAACAGACAGGCTGCCATTAAAAACTAGAAATACTGACCACTTCGGCGTCCGTTGTTCGCTTGCCTTCTGAATTCAGCGCCCATCCGCTGGGAATCTTCTCGCCTTTGGTGTCTTGCTTATCTTTGTGTATAATCTGTACAAATATTATAACGTTAATTAAATGTTAACTTTCCAAAGAAGTGCAACCGATTCATTGAACATACATACATACATACATATTCTCACGCCCATATTCCCATGAGGGGTAGGCAGAGTACATGAATTCAAAAATCCAGTGCCACGTTTAGCAAATTCAGGGTAACCAGACAGTTAAACGTGATATTGCGGTGACAGGTTGCTAGCCTATCGCCCACAATACACTAACCCTTTCCCAGAGTCGACTCTTACGACACCCACGGGAAGAAAGGGGGAGGTGCTATTCTAACCCGGCACCACACGGGGAAACGGGAAACGGGGATTCATTGAAATAACTGGAATATTACATTCCCCGAAATCTAACTCAACATCAAGCTGAAATCAATTTGTTGATCAATTCCTTAGACTTGTAGCCCGACATCTACAGTCAAATTCTTCGTTATACTTCTAAATTTTAACTAGTGAAATTGTTACTGAAATGACGCCACCTTTCCGTATGACCCAGCAGTCGTGGCCATGTCTATGTACAGCGTCTCTCCGTCCGATCCGGGCGCCACTACCGATATCGGGTTTGAACCCAGAACTGCCTGAAGATATAAATTAGAAGGAGATACAGATAATCAACCAGTTCCACACTGACTACATATCTGAAGGGCGAGTAAGGGAATTGCTTGTGGCGATAGTCTATAAGTGAGTGAATTGAAATAAGTAGTACTTAGTATGAGGCATCTGATCTCACTCGGGAACATATTAAGTACTTATTGCCAATCTCACAACTTCTCAGGCAGGTTGTTAGATGGAAGAGGGTTTGGAAATGCGACTGTCTACCTTTTTACTCCTAGTGGGTGCCAGTAGCGGTGAAGAGTTGCTGAACGCCATGCCAATAAGCTCTCTGTCAGCAGCTTTCTTTGCCCAATATCCCGCCATTCCGAAATGATTTGACCCTAAAAAATTTGAATATTATGTGACCAGAGAAGCAGGTTTAGTTCTATACTAAGCAGCAAAGTATGTTACGACAAGTGGTTTAGAGCGTTTGGGTGTGTAATGAACGGTATAATTATTTTTTATATATTTTCA
>BHDV01046052.1:0-34358 GCA_005406045.1 Adoxophyes honmai
AGTGGCCAGTATTAAAATGAAGCAACGAGGTTGCTACAGTGCCTAAATTTACCTAATACCAGAAACAATTGGAATTAGAACGTTCATCAGATCAATAAATAGTATGACGATTCCTTTGCTAAACTATTTGAACATCCGAAAAAAGTTGGGTGGTAAAAAAAACGTTAACCTGTCAAATCAGACATAAAGTTTATTTACTTTAATTTAAGTATATAAACCCACAAAGTATAAGTATCCTTTCCATTAAGAAAGTAAAAGGCGGTGCGAAGTATATTGTAATTCAAAGTTATTGAAAAAAAAACTGAGTTTTTACTCAGGCTCAGTGCGAATCAGTAATAATGTAATAACTTTTCGTGTGATCTACTTAACCAATTTGGGCATACAGACGTGATGTATGTAAGTATTTCCAATTTCAAACCGATAATCAAATCATTATTAATTACGTTGCCATTTGTTTACTACTCATTACTGACTGTTTTTATCGTGTGATAGAGGTTTTATATGCGCGTTGTGAAAATCAATACGCGAAACATGAGCCTACTATGCCACATGCTTCCAATAACGTTGCTCAGATAGCATCTGTCACATCATATTCCGTTCTCTCCGAACAAGTAATACGTTTGATGAATTGAATCGCGGGAAACAATGACATACACTATGTTTGCTGCGATAGAGATACATAGTAGCTCAATACAGTCAACAGTATTTGATATCAGAATACTTATATTAAGCTTGTAGTCCCAAAATGGTTAGCAGAGCACACAAAACGCTAGATGAACAAAAATAGTGAATATTTCACGATTCATACCCACTTCAACATGGTTTTAGGTTTAACACATTCAGAACCCCGGGACCTCCCGGGTTCTTTTAAAACATTCGCGAGATACCGAGAACCCGTAGCCGGGTTCATTTTGTACTAGCTATAGACTACTCGGTTCCGCGCAGATGTTTTGATTTTAGGCTTGGTCGTGAATGTGTTAAAGACAGACGGAAGAGGTACAATAGTGACAGGTTGCTAACCTGTCGCCTAAAGCGTGTCTAAGCCTGTTGCTTTAGTCGCTTTTTACGACGTCCACGTAACAAATGGAAAGGAGTGGATTTTGGCACAGTTTTCTAAAATCCCGTAGCTTTTTAGTTCTAATATGATACAACTATGGTGGTATTAAATAAAAGTGGACTCTTATAAAATTACTGACCAATAAAACACTAAACTTCTTTAAGCGTGTCATGTCACAGACTAGGCAGATACGATCATATTTTACCAGCGCAGTGTGTGTTAGCTCATTGAATAGTATAGGGAGCGATATTGGAGATTGACAGATATCCGTTCAGAAACAGATATCGTATCGTATCTGCTTAATGTATGACATGCTTAAAGTATCTACAAAACCCGGAATACCTAGTCATGATTTTTACCTCATCTGGGAACATTTGGATACAGTATGATATTTTTAGCCTATCTACGTTTTATATCTGCCCATACGTTCCGTGTGGGAGGCTACGTGGGTTTGTTTACCAACTTAGCTGGTCCGGGCCACGGCGCGGAAACGCCCCAACTTCCGGTTCCGAGAGTTTGGTAAAATAGCTCCCTGATAAGGATGCTGAGAATAAAGTTATCTTTTAACCCGCTATAAAAATACGACGTATCATCGAATCTAAGTACAATCTACTACACCTTTCCATTACTTCCGTAGATGTCGTAAGAGGCGACTAAGGAAATAGGTTAAGGTTTATTTTAGACAGGCTAGCAACCTATCACTGTCGTACTTCTTAAACCTAAAAATTTCTCCTTTCTTTGGGCAGATTTTTTGTGGTGGGGATAAGTTTGTAAATATTTTTTTCCACATAAAAGCGATGCACGACTTTTACCACAAAAAATTGGCCAAGTTTATGGGGCAGCGCAGACGACAGACTTTTTGTGCGATATAGTCTGCGGCGCACAAAAAGTCTGCGTGGATTGTAAGCATTATGCGGCGGACTTTTTGCGCGTCGTGTGCGTTACTGCATTTGATTCCGTAGGTTCTATTTTCGCAGACTGAAAAGTCCGTCACGGATCTGTCGTCTGCGCAGAGCCTATAGCCGACCTCTATACTCACAGTGCACATATTTATATCTACGGCAGGTATAGCTTTTTGGTTATTCTTTCTACCGTCCCTAGTGACAAAACTCTGAACTCCAAAAGTTCGTTAAAACACCGCTCAATAACACCGCTTTAATTGTGAGCGATGGCCGCGGCTAATTAATTAAGCACTTGGTAATTAGTGAATACGTCAATGAGTGGATTAAAGCATGTCACACACTGATAACCCGGTCAAGTTAAGATCGTTAAAGTTTTTTTTGGGTCAAAAACTGAAGCGCACTTTTTTCCCTCACTGTCGCAAAATTAAAAGAGCTGTAGATACGTAGATTACTCTCAGCATAAACTGAATGTTGCCAAACCTATTCGTAATACGGATGCTTTCAAATGACGTCATGTATCAATCTCAAACCTTTTATATCATACCTCGTTATATTTCTAAAACAATTACGCATCGCGTCAACTTTCCGAAACCTATTTATTTCAAAATGCTATTACTTTCTCAATCTCGTATCTCACGGAACATCTTAATCACAGGAAAGTCTAAGCTATTACCGAATAAAGCTCATTTTACAAGCAACCACGAAAGTTTGCAAGAGTTTTTGAAGGTAACCTGCCTAAATTAGGTAAGTTTGTGACCGCGAGAGGCGAAATACACGAAAGTATTTTCGAATGCAAAACGAATTTGAAAGTAAGAAAAAGTTTTTAGCAAAATACATGGTTTTTAATGGATATTTTTCATTCTTAGGTCGCTAATAGCATTTTAGTGTAGCCATTTTGAAAATAGAATAGCAGCGTTGGATTTAACTCAGCGACCTAATGCAGAATGACGTGTGTCGGTTCTCGTCTGGCTGGCTGGATTTAAATAATGTTCCAACGGTCTTCCATTTTCAAAATAGATTTGGCTACGGATATTTTAAAGGAGGTTTTAGACCAACTGACTTGATTTTTTTATGTTTCGAAGGGCATGGCCTACCTCTCTCTTAAACAAAGATGTTTAAGTACTTAAAAGCTCGTCTGAGAGATTAAGGAATATTTAATTTGGGGACTACTCATACCTTAAGTATATTCTTAATACTAGCTCGCAATAAATGATTTTATACTGCGTCTTATTGAGCCTGTTTACGTCCCTATACTCTGTCGGTTTAGGTACTTAAATTAAAGTAAACAAACTTTATGTCAGATTTGACAGGTTAAAAGCGGTTTTTGTTTACTACCCAACTTTTTTCGTATATTCGAAAAGTTTAGCAAAGGAAGTAAACAATAAAAAATATTTGGTTGGTGCCTAAATTTACCTAATACCAGAAACAATCGGAATTAGAACACTAACGTTCATCAGATCAATAAATATTACGAAATTATTATTTGCTAAACTATTTGAACATCCGAAAAAAGTTGGGTGGTAAAAAAAACGTTCTGTCAAGAAACCTGTCAAATCTGACATAAAGTTTGTTTACTTTAATTTAAGTACCTAAACCGACACAGTATAGTCAACGATGTGATTCCTCGGTTAAACACGATCGTATATGTATATTGCAATGACACAGAAAATTCAGCGGACGTGGCTTCGGCCTTTAACAATAGGTAAAGACAAGGCTCTCACCAAAGAATATTTTATTCAAAAACACAAGAAGCAAACTAAACCTATCTCATTATTCCGTCAATATTATCACAAACACAGACATCAAGCTTTTTCCTTTTATGCAACAGTCGGGGCCTCTTAAATTGAGTTTCCCTGATCCAAATATATCATGAATAGAATAGTAAGAGGCTCGGCCCGTACGTAGACATCCTTTGGGTATTCTTTAAGCAAATAAAAATGCATGAGAGGGTAAAATATGAGAATTAACGTTATTTGCAAATAGGCCGCTAGGGCTATAAGTACGTCGTTCGAAAATCCATCTGATAACTTAAAAATGTTTGATGATGTCTGTAAGCGAAACAGTTTAAAACCATTTTGGGCGAGTCAATAAAAACATCTCACCTTATCTGTGTTACACTTTTTAGGGTTCCGTACCCAAAGGGTGAAAACGGGACCCTATTACTGAAACTTCGCTATCTGTCTGTCTGTCTGTCCGTCTGTCCGTCTGTCCGTCTGTCCGTCTGTCCGTCTGTCCGTCTGTTCGTCTGTCACCGGGCTGTATCTCAGGAACGGTAAGAGCTAGGCAATTGAAATTTTCAGAGATGATGTATTTCTGTTGCCGCTATAACAACAAATACTAAAATCAAAATAATAATAATAATTAAGGAGGGTTCCCATACAAAAAACGCGGTCTTTTTGCTTATTTTGGTACGGAACCATTCATGCGTGATTCCGACTCGCACTTGGCCGGTTTTTTTTAATTTAGTGCTGCCTTGTCACGAAATGAAATACAATTAAAAATATCTGTGGTAAAAAATGTAGAGTAATTCTACGTCACATTCATAAAGAAAATTTTTAATTGTACTAGTAATTGGTTAATGTAATTGTAACTACAATTTAGTATTAATTGTTAATGAATGGAAAACTCAAAAGTAAAATAGGTATAAAAAATGTCTCTGATATAAAAATTCTAAACAAATTCAACGTCATGTTTTTACTTACAGTTTTTTTTTCATGTTTTTACAATATCGTTTTATAATGTTCAATTAGGTAAAACTGTTATACCTTATCAGGGTAGTACGTCAATTCATTCAAAGATTGTTATCTATGCAATGTATAAATAAATTAAAAATAAAAAGTAAATGGAATACAGAACAAACGAAAATCAACATCGACGACCGAAACGCAATTTCGCCAACAAAAAATCATTTCACACGAAGCGTATTCTCTCCCGCGGTAGTCAAGTAAACAGAACACTCAATTTCCATAGCTCTCAATCAAAGGGAATCAAACGTAAATAAATCTCGATCGCGTACTAAAGTTATTGCGTGCTTCAGAAGGTTCTTGAGGGTTCCACTCAGGGGTCCGTGATGTTGTCAGACGTTTTATTTTTAGCAACTAATCAATTTTCAACTCCGAATAGAGGGCTTGAGTTTAACTGTCTCTCTGTGTTTGTTTGTAGCTGTCGAACGGATGGATCGTTGATGTGGTTCTTCATTTGAAAGATTGTTCTTATGTTGGTTCCAAGCTAGGTTTGGACGAAATCTGATCAGCAGTTTTTAAGATAGCGATGGACGATTAAGTCACACCTCCCATAAATTTTCAAATGGACCCCAAAGATTCCCGATGACCTACACTACACGTAATTTGACATCAGATACTGTGTAACACAACTAAAGTAAAGGATCCGAAAATTATAATTCTTTAAAATTACTAACTTATTTTACATAATGTCAACATATGTCCAACCATGTTCATATGGTAACCATATGCTCTCGATCTCGATCTATTGGCCCTGATAGTATGTTTTGCTTGATAAATAATTATTAATATTGATTTGATTAGACAAAGGAATTTAATTCTTCGGGTGCGAATCCAACTAGAACTTGATTTAAAAAAAATTGAAGTAGGTATTCTAATTTTGAATGAAACCCTACCCAATAGAGAGGAATTCTCTCAGAGCATTGAGGAAAACCGTCACATTTGTATCGCTGTGACCGTCGGTCTCGCTCCTAAAAAAGTACTGTGAAAAATCACCGTGATTTTATCACGCCTATCATTCACATAACGATTTATGATAGTATAAGTTCAGCTTTTAGTCTATGGTTTCTGTCAGTCGCAAGCGGCGGCGGTGGGCGAGCTATTCCGACTTCACCCGAGCGACGGGCCGCGTCGTGTTGTACTTGATTTTTTAATAATACGCGGGGTCAGGATGCGCGTGACGACTATAGCAGGAATATGCTGTGATTTTATAACATAGATTCCCAAAGTGGGCGATAACGCCCCCCTGTGGGTGCTGCAGGCCTGAAGGGGGGCGGTAAGAGACTTAGAAAAATAATGGAGGTGTTATGTGTTACAGTGCTTTTTCAGTAGGTGAAAAAAGGGGGGCGCTAAAAATTATTTATTCTAAAAGTGGGCAGTAGACAAAATAAGTTTGGGAACTTCTGTTTTATAACGATGATTCTTGAATTTAGTCACTGTGATATTACTACACGGCGAATCACGGTGATTTTTCTCCTTAACTTTATTTATCATACACCTCTACGTAAAAGGCGAGGGAAGTAACATAATGTTGTACTCAACACTGCATGGGAATCTCTATATTGTTAATCACATACAGATACTAAGTAAGCATTATAAAGATCCCAGAACGATAATATCCAATGGTGTGAAAGCAACCGCTACACCTCGTAGCGGCTACGGTTTTCGTAGCGCGTAGCACGCTCCGTAGCAACCCCGCGTAGCACGTGAAACTGCAATCTATCATTTTTACCGGGCACGTGTTTCACAAATCGCTTTATTATTATTACAGTTTCGGAACAGTAAACGCCTATTTGTACACATTTGAAGTTTATGAATTAATTTGTTAGAAATAGGTATTTAGTTTTAGTTACGTATTTGTGGTTCGTTAAGTATCTGACAAAGTTTTTTATAAGCTACTTAAACTCTTGCCAGAGTTTTATGTGCATTTAAAATGTTATTTTATTCTCATTTTTTGAAAATGTACCTTTAGCATATTTTCTTTTTAATCTTTTACGCATAAAAAACTTTTTAATTTCTTCTTCTTCTTCTCACTTACATCTATTCTCGTTCGTAACACATCATGAAATTATAAAACGAATCACGTCCCTCAAGAAAACTAACATAATATAACAACATCAATAGTTATCAGTAATGCGTAATTATCACTGCATTAGAATAACGACATCGTACTCGTATTATAGTTTCGGCACTCTACTGTGACGTCATTCGCCGGTTGTAGGGGAGGGTTGGTGAGGGGAGGGGGAAGAATGTAAAATATTTTTAAACCAATTCGAAAATATTTTTAGAAGCATGTTCCGTTATGGTGACATTAATTAATAGTTAAGTTACTGGCTTGAAAAGTGACAGTTTAAATAAAACTAAATGATTAACGAATCTCTTTTTTCTCATTGTTATCACTATAATGACTGCGGATATTCTTCCATACATACTTCCATGTATATTATACCTCAATTGTCCTCAATCTAAAAAACGTCCTTATTTTTTAACCGACTTCAAAAAAGGAGGTATTCAATTCGTCTGTATTTTTTTTTTTTTTATTTTTTTTATTTTTTTTTTTTATGTATGTTACCTCAGAACTTCTAAACGGGTGGACCGATTTCGATGGTTCTTTTTGTGTTCGATAGCAAATGGCTTCCCATTGGTCCCATTTTAATTTCATCAAAATCTAACTAGTCGTTTTTGAATTATCCTTAAAATAAAAAAAAAACGTATGGGCATTCGGGAATTTTAGTCCGAACTTACATTTGTACATACTTACATACCTACATACAATCACGCATGTATTCTTAAATGGGGTAGGCAGAGCGCACAAAACGCTACATAGACAAAACTATGTCTATGTCACGCTTCGTGGCCACTTCTAGCACATTTTTGTAAGTTTTGAGTTAGCAGGTATAATAGTGACGACGGGTTGCTAGCCTCATAGCCTGTCGCCTAAAATTTACTTTAACCTATGTCCTTAGTCGCCTTTTGCGACATCCACGGAAGAAATGGAGAGTATTTTTATGTGTATTCGCTGATTACTCGAAGACGCCTGGACCGATTTGGAAAATTCTTTTTTTGTCTGAAAGGGTATAGTTTCCAGGTAGTTAGATTGTCAGCATATCTTGACCTGATGATGGAATATGAGGGAAATCGAAGGCAACCCTCAAATTTTATAGGCACAGGTAGTGTTTTTAGTACATTTTTCAAAGCTACACCAGTATTTTCGCTTGGCAGTAAAAAAAATGATTGAGGTGATGATGAAAGGTCAACTCCTTAATTTTTAGGAGTTAAAGGATATTTTTTCAATACTGAATGCACCTCCAGACTGGAAATTATAGTTTCAGTAATTAGCCAAGCCTGCTGCTTCTCAAGTGTTGCATTTCGGCTAATGATCGTTCATCGTGGGGTTTACTTAACAGTTTAGAGGGTTCTAAATCAGATAGAGCTATTCCTTCTGAAGCCTTGAATCTGCTGAGAGCTACGTATACCTACTTGATCTTTAGTAAATATGTACATAAACAGAAGTTTCCTTTCAGGATATAGCTAATTTGAAGTCGGTTTTTTTTTGTTTAAAATTATTTTAAATCATAATCAAATAATTATCATTTGTAAAATATACAACAGCTTATAAAACAAAAACTAAACTTACCTTGCTGGCTGGAAACGGCGACAACTTTTCAAACTCTGATGATTAAAAAAGCCCGAGCGTTCGACGTTCGAATTTGAATTTCAAATTCGTTCGCGGGTTTTGGCGCTGGCAGGCGTGCGAGCCGGCTGCGTCAGGGGAGGCTTCTGGCCTATAGGTTTTATTGCACGCGTTCGGAAATAGGCTGCTTGCAAAAGCTTGTTTACACGTCACGGCGCGACGTCGTACGATATGGAGCAACACATTTTTAGGGTTCCGTAGCCAAATAGCAAAAAACTAAACCCTTATACAATCGTCATGACAATACAAACACGTCTGTATCTCTATCCGTCAGTATTTCACTGTCAATGTTCCGAAACTATAAGATCTATACTCTTGAAACTTGGTAAAAAGATGTATTATGTGAATCGCGTTAAGAATTTCACACGAAAAAAAAATTGTGTTCCCCATCCACATTCTTACAACTGAACTCTTTTTTTCTCTCATAAAACCCACGTATAAAACGTGTGGAGTATCTATGGATAGTTCATAGAGTCTAATAGGTATATATTTTTTAATCATAATCATGCTTTTGTATATGTCACGTTTCGTGTGCTCTGCCTACACCGTTTGGGAACAAAGGCGTGATTGTACGATGAGAACAATAAAAATATTTAGTCATCAAATCGTACCCTATAAAAACTTTTTCACTGTATCAATGGCTGTATAACCGTCGGGCCTGCGCGTTCGCGCCAACGCCGGCGCCATGACACTTTATCAATGGAGCGGCCATCTTGTTGACGTCATGCGCGTCGCCAACTTACAAGAACTCTCAAAAGTGGCGCTGTTGTCGCGCATATCTATTCAAAATCGTATTAGAAGAGTTAGTTCCGCTTTTAGCCGCTGCATGGAATTAACCTTGTAAAAATAAGTATGGCCCCCGCTTATGTAATGTTTGTTTTCGTTGGGGATTTATGAGAGCATAGCCCACAAGGTCTATGTTAAATGTAATGCCATTAATTAATTACTGCTGTAGAATATAATTGAAAGGCTGTTGGGACGTGAAAGCTTTAGGGATAACTCGTGTTATTGAATTTTAGTTTCCTTTGGGGATGTAATGGTATTAGTAAATGTTTACCTATCTACTTTATATGTTTTGATACTTTTGCATGCTAAACACTTATTATGATTTCATGCTGTCATAAAATCTAGCATGCACAATATGTGTACATTCATGCGTACACGCTTGTGTTCCAAATGGGACTTTTAAGATAATTTTAGGTTTATACACCTGCATTCTCAACTAGGGTAGGCAGAGCTTACGAAACGTGACATAAACAAAACCACGATTATGACTATTTAACGCTTCGCAGCCACTTTTAGCATAATTTTATTTAAGGTTTGAAAACAGATGGAAGAGGTATAATAGTGACAGGTTGCTAGCCTGTCGCCTAAAGCGTACCTAAACCTATTTCCTTAGTTGCCTCTTACGACATCCATGGAAGAAATGGAGAGGTGTTATTCGATACCGACACCACACAGAACTATGTCATTATAATTACTTAAGGCCTGTTGTGGCATCCAGGCATAGCTAGGCACCGTTAATCAAACAGTTAACTTCGCTAATCGTTAATCCGTTACTAAAAAAGTTAGCTTCGGTAAACGTTTCTACGTAACGTAGCTGCGTCATTTCGGAAGAATTAACGCAAGTTAACGTTAATCGTTAATCCGTTAGTGTAATAAAAAAAACAATTTTTTATGATGTTGTTGCATTAATAAACTTGGGTTTTGGTTCTGGAAAATTGTATCTATACGCAGCTTTCTCACTCGCAAAGTGTTTGTTTGTGCCGCTCAGCACTTGTCGTTTTATACTTGTCTGAACCTATTTTTCTTCTTAATTAACGATTACCGGATTAACGAGGTAATGCCCAGCTATGCATCCAGGACAGAAACCCGATACCACAGGGCACCATATCAATAGGACATCATTAATCATAATTGCAATTTTACACTGCTAAAAGCACCTAGTTCGAAACGTAAACTAATCAAATACTCATGTCACGTTTCGTGTCCTCTACCTATCCCCTTCGTTAAAACAGGTGTGATGTTTATGTCATTTACATCGACACAAAATAAAAAATGCATGATTATTGTATGAGAGTCCTCCGTAAATAATAATTTTGTTTTATTTTTTGTATTTGCTGTTATAGCCTTACAGCAGTCTAGTTAGCACGGTTCATGAGATACAGCCTGGCGGCAGAGAGACGGACAGGTCTCAGTAATAGAGTGCCGTTTTCACCCCTAAATAATCATTTTCAATACTAGCTTTTCTTGCTAATTGTACTTTTTACAAACTTTACTCGTGAAGTGACTTAGCTTCGAGTAATCGATAAATCGATAATTACTTACCGCACGTCTCAACGTAGTAACGAGTAAACTACATGGAGTGGAGATAGTCTCGGTTTGGGTTGCCATGCCAAATAAAGCCGGACATAGAGGTAGACTTTTTAAATACCGAAAAACACCTTAAAATATGAATAAGTAATGATTTTTTTTGTGCAACTCAAAGGGCAGAAGTATTTTTTTATTGTTCAACTTAAAACATAACACTTCTTCATACCTTCCGCGGATGTCGTAAGAGGCGTCTAAGGAAATAGGTTTTATACCTTATCGGTTTAGGTAGTTAAAACAATATAAACAATCTTGACATGTCTTTTTGTTGAAATACACAGTCTAAAAATGAAAATCGTTACACTATACAATTCAATTATGAAAGTAAATGATTTTTAATACCTAAATTGTAAAATGTAAAGAGTTCGATTTATAAAGTGTATGTTTAAATAAAAAGACACGTCAAGATTGTTTACATTGTTTTAACTACCTAAACCGATAAGGTATAGTGTGCTTTAGGTGACAGTCTAGCAACTTGTCACTATTATACCACCTTTACGACATGAACGAAGGAAATGAAGAAGTATTATACTAAACCCGACACCACACGGGGAAAATGTATTTTTTTTTATATTAAGTACTTATCAAATTATGCAAATTGATATCTTCTTAAAGATTAAATCGAATCAATCACTCCTACATTGCCTCCTATCGTAACAAGTGAAACACTCGTTGTGGACTTTAACCTTAAAGTTACAAGGTATATTATCGTCTGACAGAGCTGCGTCATTCAGCTTTCAGGTAACCATTCGCCAATTTTATGCCAATCTCAATTAATTATCTTCTAGTCTTTCTTAAGATAAATTATTCAATCATTTTTCGGTAAGTACAAGTTCATCAAAGATGTCGACACGAATCAACCTCTCTCTTAATGATCCAGTCAGTAAAGACGAGTTAAAGGGGTTACCTGGAACGTTTTCCGGGAGTTTTGAAAATTGGTGAATTTATAGATTTTGATGTGCTCTTTCCGAATTTCAACTTTGCCACCTCGTATCTTTGCCGCTAACGCCGCCATATTGGAAAAATGGCGCGTAACAGCAGTTTTTTGACAATATCTCCTGACTGACTCATTTTACGATAAAACAGTGTATGACAAAATAAAACTAGAGGCAATTTCCTACAATTTGTGTTTTAGTGTTTATTTCATAAAGTCAATAGTTTTTGCGTACGAGCGCCACAAAGTACACTTCGCAAATTGTGTTGGTAAGCGCATAACTCAACAACGCCTGGACCAATTTGGCCAATTCTTTTTTTAACATGTTTGTCGAAGTTCAGGGAAAATTTATACGGTGAGAAAGTATTAAAAATATCGAAAATATTGTTATCCTATACAAACTTTATCGACTCCTAAAAACAGTAAGCATCGTAGGATTTCAGACATCTTACGCGTTTTTGGTAAAATGGTCTCTAGTTTAGCTCAAAAAAGACGCAAGCGCCGCAAAATTTCATACGTCTCACGCTTTTTTGCGAGCAAAATAGAAGTGCCTATTTCGTTCATTATACGATCACTGAAGTCGGTAAAGTGATAGTTTCTTTCATATTGTTAATGAATTAGCCCTTAGATATTTATAACTCCCTAAGATATGGCTGTCAAAACCTCTATTGAATGACAAAAGACAAGCTGAGTTTTTCGTGGAGTAGTGTTAGAGTACACTTTGTGGCGCTCGTACGCCAAAACTATTGACTTTATGAAATAAGCACTAAGGCAAAAATTGTAGGAAATTGTCTCTAGTTTTATTTTGTAATAGACTGCTTTATCTTAAAATGAGTCAGACAGGAGATATTGTCAAAAAACTGCTTTCACGCGCCATTTTTCCAATATGGCGGCGTTAGCGGCAAAGATACGAGGTGGCAAAGTTGAAATTCAGAAAGAGCACGTCAAAATCTATAATATTACCAATTTTCAAAACTCCCGGAAAATTTTCCAGGCAAAACTACCCACTGATCACACTATAAGGAACTTTTGCCAATAGTCCTGTCCGTGTCATTTGTAATAATGTTTTCACTCAAATATGTCAAATATTAATTGCAGTAATTCCTGATTGATTCAGGTAACTATTCAACGTTAGATATTATTAAAAAATAAATTAGCAAAATCAATGTTTAAAACATCGCGAATAACTTAATTTTACATACATCTTTCTTTAGTCGTTACTGGTACAAAACCACATAAACAAAAAAAATTAAAATCCATTAAATACAACCCGTCATTCTAGAAACCGGACTCGACATTTTAAATTAATTTAATGATGACCTTGAACAATACTCCCCGTTAAAACTGAACGACACTCATCAAAAACTAATTTCAAATTCAATTAAACCATTGAATAAAAGCGAAGCTCTATTCAAACCACAACTAATTCGATGCTCCCTCCTCTTCTATCCTGCACAAATATGCATAAGCGTGAAGGGGACAACACTACAAAACATCCCTCGACTGATGCGCCCTAATCCAAGGCGCGAAATCTCATCGCGCAGTCGCGAATCAATACGACGGCTCTCACCAAGCAACTAAAATTCATCGACAAATACTAAGCTTGCTGTATACATTGCTTGTTCATCAAGTACGGTTAAAAAAAAGTTGAAGTAAAAGCGGTAATGGTGTTAGAAATTGGAATAGGTGTAGTGTTATGTTCCAAGCTTGGAAATATTGAGGCAGGGGTTCGCGCGTGCGCTCTGCATCCCTGGACCAAAACTGTTCCGTAGAGCAAGTGTAAGCGTTTTGCCAAGTGCGTCCATTTTTGAGGAATACCTGATTTTAAATACAACAAGTGAGTTATTTAACGGTTAATAATTGTGTAGTGTGTGGTTGAAGTTTCTCGTTACACTGCATATTAATTGTGTGTTGTGTTGAATGTCTGCGTAATCTTTGGGAGCTTTGTCTGAATTTAAAAGTCGCTAAAAACAATGAAAAAAATGTATCAATAGGCACTGTAATAAAAGGGATAAGTATTCAATATATTCATTTATGACGCATTTTGTGTATTTTAATTTAAATTAATTTCGTGGAATTAGTTAGAACGTATACTTTTAAAACAAAAGAAGTAGGTACAATTTGTTTGAGATATTTTTTTTTAATTAGTTCATTGAAGTAAGACAGTAAATTAAATATTATTGATAAATTGGACCTACAGTTTAAAGCAGGGTTTCCTATTTGCCGGATCGCGACCCGGTATCGGGCCATCAAAATAAAATAGCGGGTCGCAACACTTCCGGAAAATTACCGGACTACGATAGATCAATGTTTAGGAAGCATTGGTCTAAAGAAATTTTCGATTTTAAAATCGATTAACATCAAAAAAATCATTTATGACACTCGGTAAAACCGAATTGCAGTCAGTGTACTGTACTTATGTATACATTTCCACTTACGACTGACAAGACATGAGTTTCAGACTCCTGTTATCTCGTAAAACATAAGTATATAGCCTTAAAGATTAAACTGGTACATTGTTTGCTGGAAAGATCGTTCAGTTAACATTTTTCAACGTCTGAAACCAAAATGTTTTCAAAAAGGTGGGTTACTTTTATTGTTTTGTGCATTATAACATATTATAACATATATGATTATAACATATTCAAGATTATAATTATGTAGATAAATAATAATAATAAATAAAAAATGCGAATACCGCAACTTAAAAACTGACAGCGTGTGTATAATGCACATTTAAGAAAAAATCTTTTCAACTGGAATAAACAAACATATCGGTACTTTGACTAGGTACATACATTTATTAGGTGACCTGACCAAATTTCTTCATTAAATTTACCGTACCACATACTGGACAGTATCATCGTTACATTAAATGTAAATCAAGCATACGTGATAATATACCTTAAGAGGAAATATGCCGGTCGAGGGAATTGAAAAATAGGTATTTGCCGTATAGCCCAGCGGTTAGAGAACCTGACTGTGAAGCTTAAGGTCCCGGGTTCGATCCCCGGTCGGGGCAGATGTTTGTATGATGAATACGAATGTTTGCTTTCGAGTCTTGGATGTTTATCTATATATAAGTAAGTTTATCCGTTGTCTAGTACCCATAACACAGGCATTAAATTGCCTACTTTGGGACTAGGTGATTGGTGTAAAAAATTGTCCAATGATATTTATTTATTTATTTATTTATTGCTGTCGCGCCGTGACCTGCCCAGACGACGTCGAGTGCGATAAGAACAACTACAGCTCGGACCGAAAATACCTATGAAAATTATTCAAAAACAACGTTTCGTAGTCCCCTGATTTCTTCTCCAAAACTTAACCGATTAAATATGTTTTTTTCATTAAATGTTTAAAAAATGTCATAACTGTGTTTCTATGTTCTTATATTTTGATATAATTGTGTTAAAATTGGTTTCTAGAGGTTTGAACACATCGGAAAAAACTTACCAATTTTTCATGTTTTTGAAGATTAATATCTCTTTTAATAATTCAATAAAGAAAAAAAGGAAAACATAGGAACATGCTAATATATCATTAGATTGTTGATGTAAAAAATTATTGTTCTACGGGTAATATCCAGCGAGGAATCAGGGGACTACGTTTCCATACAAAATATGACCGCTCCATTTCCTCTTAAGCTAGTGTTCCGCAAACTTTTTTTGTTCAAGGTAGGTACACCTAGGAAAAAGAAAAGGTACCGATAAAAAAGTGTGTTTTTAAGTAATACTCAACAACGCTATAAACTTTTATAAATCGCTGAAAATGTAGGTATCTCTCTAAAGTCCAAAAGTTGCAAATCATGCTTTACTTGAGGCAACTTTAGAAAATTTTATTTCAGTCCTAAACATTAGTCATTTATTAGACAGTTTTATTTTTTCGAGGCACACCAACGGAAAGCCACGGTACACCAGTGTGCCGCGGCACACACTTTGCGGACCACTGCCTTAAGCCCTCCCTTAACAACCTCTCTTTTTGGCGGTCTCAGTTATCAAGTTTCCTTTTTGGCTCTCAAAGATTGGCCGTAAGAGATGACCGCCTTTGTACTTTACTTTTTTGTTTGTTTTTTTATAGGACGTGTTTTTTCGTACATTTAAACGTGTTTACTTACGTACTTACTTACAACCGCTAATGGTGTAAATCATGCAGCAGTCATGTTGCGCGAGTATAGATCATCCCTCCCTTAAACACCGCTATAATGTCTTCAATCCCCACCCCCAGCCATGTCGTGCGGGGCCGAATGCCTGTCCCTCGGGCCTCCGCCAGACTCGATACTCCACATGCCGCCGCCTCCGCTGCCGGCCTTCCTCGCGAGCGCTGCCAACCTCACGCCCCCCTTTTCGATACTAGCAATTTCATATCGTTACATCAATATATCGAAATATCAAATATCGCTCAAAAATATCAATGTATTGAAAAAAATGCATCGATATGTCGATGTATTTTTTTTAACAAGCCCTATGTCATGCGAGTATAAAGGCCGGTCGCGGAGCACTTGACTACGTGCCTCGCACTGTGCGAGCGTGAGGGCAATATTACCACACGCGTGCTACAGAGATAGATAGCAGCGGATCAACGCTCGAATTTCGCTGTGCTCCGCGACAGAACAACAAAACAACCGCTAATGCCTTCAATCCCAAATTTCTCCAGTCATGTCGTGCGGGGCCGAATGCCTGTCCCTCGGGCCTCCGCCAGACTCGATACTCCACATGCCGCCGCCGCCGCTGCCGGCCTTCCTCGCGAGCGCCGCTAACCTCACGCCCCCCTGCCGCGCGGCCAAGTGCCCCCCACAGAACCATGAGGACAACTCGCTGTTCCCGGGGGTCGAGTACCATGAACTGCCGAGACATGGTAAGTTCATAACTTGGTTATAATATGTGCGTCGAGTACCACGAACTGCCGAGACATGGTAAGTTGAAACTTGGTTCTAATGGGTTTAAAGATCTTGATGGTTCTTAGACCCAAAAGAGAGCAGACGGCCATTGGGATGGGTGATGGGAGGCTACATCCGTCTAACAAAGTCCATTACCCATTTCAATAAAATTTCGGAAAAACTCCATTAACTTTCCCAAAGTCGGTGTCATAATCATAAATTACGGATTTAATGTGCTTATCAAGTCATGAAATTTTCATTACAATTATCATAAAATATAGCATTTTCTCTTTTAATCCGGTATCCAGTAACTCTATACAGTGCCGTAACTAGCCTTTTATACTCCCGGTGCGAGCTTTCAAAACTGCGCCCTTAGTTAGAGTTACTGGTCAGGTCATTTCTGCGCCCCTCCAGTTTGCCTACCTGGGCACAGGTGGCACCGCCCTAGTTACGGCACTAACTCTATTTATATCTATACCAAAGGACGAAAAACTTTGACGTAACGCCCCAGCGCCACATTCATCGAATAGCCGAACTAAATGATCCTACATCGCACTAACGAAATTTCGATTATCGGTTGCATCTGCCTGGAGAGTGGAGAGAGATCTCTCTATGCTCTCTATTAGAGTCTTTCCCACAACTTAATTAAATTGGTGTCTCCCCAGAACCAGCCGGAGGCGACGACACTTGGTTCCTGGTGCTGATAACTTGCTGCGTGGCGGTGCTGTGCATTGCGGCTCTGCTCGCTCTGTTTCTGCTGAAGTGTCGCGAGTGAGTATATGTATTATCTGATACAATAGCAAAGCCCAACCATTTATCATTAGCATTTCTTAGAGTTCTAAGTCTTAAATCACTTCTTTGGTAGGTACCTCTATTCTGGTGCAAATGGCAAAGGCCTTTTCGCCGGAAACATTTTTCCCAGTACATTCATTTCCTAACTTTTGTTCAGAAATTGTAGTTACTTCACATTTTTTATAAAACTGCCTTAACCTACAAAACTCTTAATGCTTTACAGTTTTGAATAAGAAATGAAATAATTGGCAGGGCAATTAGTGACGAAAAATATTTTCGGCGGGTATTCAGGATACGCTGTACAATTACAAACTTTACTATCGATTAATTCTTAATTCCTTTATTTGAATAAGATCTTACAGGGCTATTTTTAATTTTAATTGCAACTGTTTGTATGGTTATTTCATCATCTGCATGTGTCTTAAACATGTTTGTATTCATATTCTTCGCGACTTGCTTGCTTAATTTTGTTTCAATTAACCGTTACTTTGAATCCTTTTACTTTCCACTAACTCATTCTCTGAATACCTCAAAGGTATTTATCGATCTACAGAGCTCGAGGCGGCTGCAAGACCGGTACAGGCAAGGCCGGGGGCTCCAACGCCCTCTACGGGGGCGCAGCCCTGGACTCGCGGGTCCTCTGGGCCGCGCTCACGCCGCGAGGCACCCGGCACTTCGTCGCCGACACCTACCCTCACGACGAGACAGAAGACCACCACTACGAATGCGTGGAACCCCCACTCTACAAACTGGGACCCCCAGAAGACCTGGCTATAACCCGCCACTTCAACGTCGAATACGAAGACCCAGCTCCCTTGATCGAAAGCTACAGCGACCGCACTGAGGAATACTTCCGAAATGGCATGGAAACTCTCCGACGAACCAGGCCTCTCGTTTCTTCTCCTACCAGGATTGAACGTCCTAATTTGCCGCCCCTGAATCTCCAGCCGAGAACTCTTCGCCGCGCGCCGCATTCTCGCCGCGTCAGTGACGCCAACAACTCGGAGAAGTCGGCCATCTGAACCGAGGGAGGCGCGGTATTTTCCGTCGCCGACTCTGCCGATATCGACTTCGACTGGCAAACCGACAGCGCCAACGTCGATCGCCTCGTCTAACTCGTCCTCCAACAAATATCCATCTATCTCGCTCGTATTTTACACGACAGTGATTGACCATTAGGTTCTGTTCGCGAGCCGGATATTTAAGGGCCATTTTATCATCGATCTCTTCGTGTCTCTTAAGCGTTTTGCAATATAAAAACGCAAGCAAGCTTGGAGCACAAGCACGTGTTAAATGTTCAGGCTTTCTTGTTTCTCTGATGCTACATTTTGGTTTAATTAATAAATAACATCGTGATTTCAAGCATTTTTAAACCAATAGTGATTGGTATGCAATGACTAATAATGAACTAGATAATTTATTTAGACCAATGAACTAAAATAGTGAACTGTATATAAATGTAACGAGTTAATGATTAAGTTTGTGGCAACTATGTGCTGTGTGCATTGTAAAACGCAATTAGACTCTAGTCCTTGTACACATTTCGCTATTACTAAGCAGTTTTAGGTAATCTCGATGTAGTGAGCAACAAAATTTCTAGTCAATATAATCTGAAGCCGTCACTTTTAATGTATTTTCTGCGGTGGTACTTTGTAATTAATGTCTATCTCTATTCTCAACTAATTAATAATGCACTAGTAAACATAGTACAGGTGACAGTTAATCAATAGGTACAATAATTGCATAGATGTCTGTGTTTTAAATTTTGTAATAACCGCCTTTTGTACGTATCAATAAAATTATTTATTATTTTACAAGTTTTTTTTTTCACCATTGTACGGCCCTAACGCAAGCTGTCTTGCTGATAAAAACTCCAAAAAAATAGATGCGCTATAAAAGTCACCCATAAATGAGGCGATGAGGCAGACCCTAAATGCCACACCACAACGGAACCGTTGCCGCATGCAGCCATTTATGTACGATACCTACTTAACTTGCATGCAGCCAACATGCAGTACACTGAGCGTTCGATCGCGAGCGCGAGTGGTGATTGTTGATTGGTTGTTTGGTAATCTTTTGCGTGGTGATTGGTCGATATCGCGCTGCATACGGTAGCGGTAACAGTGTGGCATGATCCTAAGTCGTTTCATGGTGCAGTCCCCGCCATTTAACGTAGCAAAATGTTAAATAATGGGAGTTAATTCACGCATCCCTTTTTCCATGGAAACTATCGCTTTTGCCGAGTTAGATTCCAGGAACAATATTTATTAATTTGTTTTGGACATAGACACGGTATCACAATCATAATAATATTTAGTGAACTACTAAATATTTACTATTTTACTTTTTTTTTGCCTTACGGCAATATTATGAAATAAAATATGGGCCAGAAACGCCACAGAGTGGAAGCCACAAAACGGATGGCGGCGGCGAGGCAGGCCCAGGCGGAGATGGCGGGACGACCTTGACGTGTTCTTGAGTGATTGGTGGGAGGTTTCGAGAGACCGAGAGGAATGGAGATCATGGGGGGAGGCCTTTGCCCAGCAGTGGGACACAAATCCAGGCTAAAATAATAATAATAATAATAAAAAATATGTTTACTGTTTGAAAACAGTGAAGTGCTACTTTTAGGCCGGCCACATACAAACAGAAATCTGTTTCGGAATCTCAATTCGAAATATCGAACGCAGTCAATTCCAAACGGAAAACTACCGTCTGTATGTGGAGATACCGTAGGTATTTAACTTACTTGGGCCAGCCTTATGCTGGGGCCACACTAACGTTTAATGTCAATGCCCATTATCTCGATAATTATTGCGATAATTTTTACCGTATCAAAAGTGGGTGGCTAGACTTCAACGGTCAGCATTCACTCATTATTGGCGATAAAATCGGCGTTGAATTTGCTTCAGTTCAAGAAAGATAAACACTGACAATACTTAATCTCTTTGATGTACCGCTACGTGAGTTATCGCCTAACCCCAAACGGAAATGTTAACGCCGTTGTAAAATTATCGCTTTAAGACGTGGCCACATCTATGTTTAACGTCAGTTATCGCGATAATTAATGTCATTTCCCATTAGTGTGACCTCAGCTTTAATGCGAAAACACGAATGACTTGAAAAACGCCTAATGATTTCCGAACGAAAACAGTATGTCATGCAGTGGTGTTTTTATGTCAGATCAGAATTGACGCGACGCCAGATAGACGTTTAGCAGCATAGCTTTGATTCTATTAAATTTTATTTTTTAAGTAAAGAAATATGAAATAAATTCAGTGATAAGGACAATAATAAGTTATTAGAAAATATTAAGTGTTGAGTTGAGTACTAGTTTTGTAAAAAGAAGACATGGCTGACGACGTAATAAAGCACTCTGTTCACACTTTGGTGTTCAGATCGTTGAAGCGGTCCCATGATATGTTTCTGGCTAACCAGGGCATGCTGCCGCCGATAGATGAGAAAGCGTAAGTATTTTAACCGTAATTTATTATTCTTTGTGTGTTTAAATCTAGTTTTAGAGTCGCTTTTTGGACAATTGTAATTTTTATTAAGGTTATGTTTTGGATGTTCTGTTTACCCCTATTTTTGTATTCGTGCCAAGCTTTTACGTGTGTTGGTGGACATGTAGCTATTACTAACAGGCTTCTAAAAGGGAGGAATTACCCAATTCGTCAGAATCTTTTATTAATGTGCTTAAAAATCAGAGCAGTAAAAACAACAGTAATTTTATGTCTCTGTTCCTGTTTGTGGTTGTATATTAAAGAATTGCCACCTCTTTTATTGAGTACACACGTACACGTACAATATGAGTATCAAGTATAATGGTAACCATTTGACTAATATTGCAGTGAGAAAATCCTACACTCGGTGAAGGCCCGAGACAGCTATGGCCAGGTGATGGCAGCAGTGCAGAAGGCTCAGGCGGCCAAACAGCAGGAGGTTCTGAACAGGCCGGAGACTCCACAAGACACAGGTAAGCAACAGTATTTAGTAAAGTGGCCTATATACAGAAAGATAGATGAACAATACTTAGCCATGTTAACTTTAACAGGGGTTTGTGTGTCATATATATCACATAATACATACATACATATTCTCACGGCAGTATCTTTGCATTGAACTGAATACTAATTCATTCAATGTGTCTGTGATATTTATTCTTCTCCTGAAGATAGTTGAGCTGAGTGACACAGACTATACAAGAAATGAGTTTCATATGTGAGTTTCTTATCAATCATTAGCTCAGGCATTAGAAATCCTGCTCCTGAACTACTGATACTTTACAAATACAAAAATAGCTATAAATATAGAATAGATATAAGGGGGCGTCCATAAATTACGTGAGGTGTTTTTTTCAATTTTCTGACCCTCCCTCCCCCCCTGGTGAGATGTCGTGAGATTTTACTCAACCCCCTCCCCCACCCCCCAAATCTCACGTAATTTTTTTCTAAATGTGGGTTTGTTATGTAAACGCGTTGGATTGTTATTGTAAAAGAAAAAAACATTTATTTGAAATAAAGTGAATGACGTAACTTAAAAAAAAAACTTTAATTGTTCTTCGTTCCGATACACCCATGAAGTGTCAAACGTAAAGCGCCATCCACACCCTCACTTCGGTTTTTAAGACCTAGGCATCTGGATTAAATGGACCAAAATAGTAGTTTTTTTGTTTGTTTCAAACAAGAAAAAAATTGCGTGATATTTGCCGTGACCCCCCCTCCCCCCAACGTGAGATTAGGTGAGATTTGACTCGGCCCCCTCCCCCCCTAAAACACCTCACGTAATTTATGGACGCCCCCTAACTGTGATCAAAGATAAATCTCAATTGTTTCTTCACACTGATGTATTCTGAATATGTTATACCAATCAGATAGCCAAGTAGTTGAAAAAGCTGACTGTAAAGCTTAAGGTTCTAGGTTCAACACCTAGATGGGGCAGATGTTTTTATGATAAATATGAATGTTTGGTCTCTAGTCTTAGATGTTTATTTATTTAAGTAAGTTTATCCGTTGTCTGGTTTTGGGACCAACAAATTTATAAGGCAACCACAACATTTGTGACACCATAAAGTATTTCCTCCCTCTCTTTATGTTGTATCAAACATCTCTTACCATGAAAATCAAATTTTTAATAATTTTCGTCATATCTTACGAAGTACCATTCCCCTAAAAGTGTTCAATACTTTGAAAACCTTACTAAATATGATTCCACATCAACAGAGGTAACAGAGTCAGCAGCGCTAGGGTCAGACGGAGCGCTCCTGCCATACACAGGCCCGGCGCCGCCGCCGACGCCCTCCGCGACCGCCCTGGCGCCCCGCAAGCCCCCCACCATGCCCAAGCCCCGCTGGCATGCACCCTGGAAGCTGTTCAGGGTCATCTCCGGGCATCTCGGCTGGGTGCGGTGCGTTGCTGTGGAACCGGGGAACGAGTGGTTCGCTACTGGTGAGTATTGCTGTATACATACATCACGCCTGTTGGAATGGGGTAGGCAGAGCGCACGGAACACTATATAGACGAAACCATGACTGTGTTATGTTTGGTGGCCACTTCTAGCATATTTTTAGGTTCTGTGGCCTAAAATATACCTTAACCACTTAGTCGCTTATTTATGTATTTTTATTATGTTTGCTAACTGTAAGCATTTATGACGCAAAATTGTATGTTATAGTAAAACAAATAGTAAAGAACGATTTTACTATAGCATACCGATCAAATCAAAACTCTTTTGAGTACCTTGTTTCATGACAGTAAATTTTAACATGCACCAATATTTACAGGCGCGGCTGATCGTGTCATCAAAATCTGGGACTTGGCCAGCGGCAAACTGAAGGTGTCACTCACTGGACACGTCAGCACAGTCAGAGGTAAGGTTATCATCCAAAGGAACTAGGATAATCAAACAGACTAATATAGATTATGGAACATCTAAAAAACCTGTGAACAACAAAATGTTCAACTCGTCAGCCTGTTATGTACAGTTCAGGAACTGCATAATTTGTTTGCATTATAATGATAAACATCACCATGATTTTAAAAATTAAGTATTCATTTCGTACAATTGTTCACAACTGACAACTCTTTTTACAAATGAATTGTGGATAAAAGCTGGTGATTAGTAAGAAAAGATAAAGACTGGTCATTTTTCATGAAAAATTATTTGTCGTCAGGTCTGGAAGTGTCTTCAAGACATCCATATTTATTCAGCTGCGGAGAAGACAGACAAGTCAAATGCTGGGATTTAGAGTACAATAAGGTAAGCTTTAAATTCAATTTACTAATTAGAATTAGAAATGTATCAAGTTCTTGGTAATCAATAATCATACTAAGAATAAAACAGGATAGGCAGACCATGCGAAAATTTACATAGACAGCACAAAGACTGTTTCATTTCTTGTAGCCACTTTTAGATTAATTTATGTTCTAAAATACATAATTGACCGTAAACATTATTAACCACTGGTTAAAATATTCACGGTAAAAATTCCGGCCACCCTGCATGCACGTTACACCTGCAATCCAAAATGCCGCTTAACTTTTTTTTAGCTTATTTTATAACCGACTTCAAAAAAAGGAGCAGGTTCTCAATTCGACATTTTTTTTTTTTTGTGTGTTTGTTACTCGATATCTCTGAGACCCGTGGACCGATTTTCAAAAATATTTTTTTTAATCGAAAGGGTATAACTCGAATTTGGTCACATTGGCACGAAACCAGGATCTGATGATGGAATCTTAGAGAAATCGAGGGAACTCTTAAAATTTTATATGGCGATGTACGGCGTTTTCGGTAATTTGTTGATGAAGTCAAGATTTTACATTCAGTAAACAGAATACTTTCAAAATATTGCTAATTTGAAGTCGGTTTTTTTTTGTTTAAAATTATTTGGTTTTATGTTAAACAGAAGAATTACATCATTTAAGCTTTTCAGCCTGCCGCCTAAAGCTTATCCGAACCTCTTAGTCGCCTCTTACAACAACTCTAAACAACGCCCTCTTTTTCTAGGTGATCCGCCACTACCACGGCCACTTATCGGCCGTGTACACACTAGCGCTCCACCCAACCATCGACGTGCTAGTGACAGCGGGCCGCGACGCGACGGCTCGCGTGTGGGACATGAGAACCAAGGCTAATGTCCACACGCTCACCGGACATACCGACACCATCGCCTCGCTGCTATGCCAAGCTAGCGAACCGCAGGTCAGTGACCCCAGTGTACATATAACTTTATTGAATAGCGATAAACTTCAAATTGACTCCACACTTTAGTTACAAAATGTTTGCATGGAAGGGATGTTTTTAGGATTTTGATAGAAATCATTCCAATTTTTTCTTGCCGTAAAAACCACTCCTGTACTTCAACGAATGTTCAAAACGATTGGGCGATTGGGCAGGCGTTTGAGTTATGCGTTTACCAACATATTTTGCGAAGGGTTCCGTACCCAAAGGGTAAAAACGGGTCCCCATTACTGAGACTTGGCTGTCCGTCAGTTGAAACTTTCACAAATGATGTGTTTCTTTTGCCGCTACAACAACAAATACTAAAAATAAAATAGAATACATGTTTAAGGGGGCACATGAGTTTTTACATTAATAATTTCCAGTTTTACCTTGGAATCCAGAGATAATTTCAAATTATTTCCGTTGAAAATCTCATCTTAAAATATACACGAGTATAGTTGTATCACTAAACTCATTTAAATTAAGACTCAGAAATTGGCTTCTCGAACACACATTCTACACGTTCGATGAGTTTATGAAGTGTAGACACGATAATGAATAATATAATAATTGATTAATAATGTAATTGTTTTGACATTGTTTTATCGTTTTTATTTATATTTGCTTATTTTTACCGATTATTTTAATTTTAATTACTTGATTTTAATTAATTAATAAATCCAATAATTATATTCAATGAATTATAAAATGACATGTAATAATTCAAATATTACCAATAAATGAGTATGAGTATGTCTACTTACCTTAAAAGGAACTCCCAAACAATATTTTTTTTTTGTATTATCAATTATCTTTTCAATGTTTTTTTTAATGTTGTGTTTCGTTCTGCCAGGTGATAACAGGCTCGCACGACTCTACGCTCCGCCTGTGGGACCTGGCGGCGGGCCGCTCGCTCTGCTCGCTCACCAACCACAAGAAGTCGGTGCGAGCGCTCGCGCTTCACCCCGCGCTTAACACATTTGCCTCTGGTAAGTTGCAAAATAAATTCACATACATACATACATACATACAATCTCGCCTGTGTTCCCAAATAGGATGGGCAGAGTATACGACATAGACAATACAATGACTATTTGATGGCTCGCAGCCACTTCTAGCTTAGTTTTAGGTTAGAAAGCAGATGAAAAAGGCATGTAGAGTAATAGACTAATACTTATCCAACATCAATATAATTTAGATAACTGATTGAAACACAAAATGTATACCAAATACCAGGATAAATATACACGAAAAATGCCTTAAATATGCATAAAGAATGTTAAAATGTGCAACCTTTTATAATGCAAAATAAAAGTAATTTTTTTTTGTTGTAAAATCAGATTAAACCGAAGAAAAATACACATCAATAATTTTATATCTTCAGGTGACTTATCACACTTATACATCATACCTATATCTTCCTTCCATATCAACGGAAGGGATGGTTTGGGAATCAGAGATTAACACTTATCTTTTCATTCCCACAGCGTCCCCGGACAACATAAAGCAGTGGAAGTGTCCCGAAGGCAAATTCATCCAGAACCTATCAGGCCACAACGCCATAGTGAACTGCCTCGCGGCGAACGCGGACGGCGTGCTGGCCAGCGGCGGCGACAACGGCACGCTGCACTGCTGGGACTGGCGCACCGGGTACAACTTCCAGCGATTGCAGGTGAACATTTTTTTAGCGATCTTAGCGCCATCTATCGTTCGATAGTAGAACTTGTTCCACAGATATCGTCAACTGTCAAAGTGATTGAGGATCGGTTGCATGAATACAACTTCCAGCCAGGTGATAAATTTTTAGCGATCCTAGCGCCACCTATCGTCCAGTCGTAGAGCTTCTTTCATGAACAACATCAAGTGTTCTACTTCGCGCTAGCGAAGTTTCGATGACCGGTTGCATAAATACAACTTTCAGCGCTTGCAGGTAAAGTACTTTGCCATTTTTAGTGTTCCGCAGTCCACAAGGAACCTTTATAGTTTCGCCTCAAGGTACCAGGACAACATAAAGCAGTAGAAGTTCATACAAAACCTTTGTTGCTTAAATACAACTTTCAGCGCTTGCAGGTGGACATTTTTTTTAACAATATAGTTACTTTAGCGCTACCTATCGTCCAATAGTAGAACTTCTTCTACAAACTATGGCTACTTCACACTACGCAGCTATTTTTAGAACAATTTTCAGATACCAAATAAGAGGTACAATAGTGACAAGTTCCTAGCCTGTCACTATTATACCTAGGCGCCTTTTACGGAAGCAATGAAGACGTGTTACTCTGGTGTTTACCCAACACCACAACACAACATACATTTACATACATACATTATTCTCACGCCTGTTTTCCCAAGAGGGGTAGGCAGAGCACATGAATTCAAAAATCCAGTGCCACGTTTAGTAGCAATTTCAGGGTAACCAGACAGATGGCTAAACGTGATATTGCAGTGACAGATTGCTAGCCCATCGCCCACAATACGCTAACCCTTTCCCAGAGTCGACTCTTACGACACCCACGGAAAGAAAGGGGGAGGTGCTATACATATACACATTAATTTAATCAACATTCTCCCTCATTCCAGTCGGCAGTCCAGCCCGGGTCCATGGACTCGGAAGCCGGCATCTTCGCCATGACCTTCGACCGCTCAGGGTCTCGCCTCATCACGGCCGAAGCTGACAAGAGCATAAAGATCTACCGCGAGGACGAAACAGCATCTGAAGAGACGCATCCAGTCAACTGGCGCCCGGAGATACTGAAGCGGAGGAAGTTCTAATAAATTTGTTGATGGTTATAAAATGGTGGTTTTAATTTTACAGCGCCATCTGTGTTTCGGTTGTTAAACTACACAGTTAAGGGCATTTTTGTTTTTTTTTTTTTCTTAAAAAAAAACGTTTTATGACTTAGAAGACTATTTAATTCTTCTTTGTTGATTGGTAACGTATTGTGTTTCGTTGTGGATTACCAGAAAACATTGACAGAGGTACTTTTCATAGGATAAAGTATTACGCGGTACCACAATTTTTTGTGAAAAAAATTTCTGTCGAATTTGGTCAAGTCGAATGCCGAGCACTGTGAAGAATCTTACACTAGGGTGACCGCACCAGTAATGGACACAGAACCAGTAATGGACAATGACTCTTATTTACTACCCACTAAGGAAAAGTCATTTGTTTTACAACAATCAATTCACAACTCTATGGTATTTAAATTATGAATGAAGTGTCCATCACTGGTGCTTGTCAGCTTAAACCGTCCATAACTGGTGCCGTCACCCTAAGAGTTAATTTGACAATGTAATTACATAATGTAAGAAGCTGTTTTATAAAATTGTACGTTTTCCCTAATAAAAATGGGACTTCTTTTCGATCATAAAATTTGTAAGAAAAACTGGAGATTTGTTTTTCAATTTATATCGAATTGAGAAAAAAAATGCAACATATAAAATGACCAAATTTAATTGTAAATACTCGTTTGGATTATTAAAGTGTGTACAAAACCATAGTCTTTTTTTTTTAAATGCAAATTGTTAAAAAAACAAGTACAGTCGGTACAGTCGACCCAATTTATTTCAGACCCACGTATTGCCACATTAAACGTAATAAAGATTTTCTCCTCTGCAATGTCATTGTAACGTTTACGGCAAATAGGTTCTATGATGGGTCAGTAACCAATTGGTTCGATAGTACTATAGTGACAGGTTTCCTATCGCCTAAGGTTATTTCCTTAGTCGCCTCTTATGACATCCAAAAAAATATTGGAGAGGTGTTATCCTAATCCGAAGCTGAACAATGAAATAAAAGTCATAGATTGGTTTTAGTATATTTATTTAAACAATATAAAGCTCCGTAAACTAAACATTACAAAGCATTTTCAATGTTACATTACTGAGTATCTACGAAAGATAAATGAACTTCGTTTGGGAATGACAACGAATATAACTTCAGTACGCACAACGCGGGGGATGCACATTTTACAAAAAGTTGTCTTACATTTGCTGTTTTATAAATTTTGAAAAAAAAAATTTTTTTCTTACTGTATATCAAGACCACAATCGATGCCAATAGTTAAAAAAATGACCCTATGTGCATTCCGTTACTTTTTTCGGTATACTATCATCTCGTCTAAAACGCAACTGGTAGAAGTAGCGTCTGGTCTAAAACGCAGCTGGTCTCTGAGTTTAAAACGCATCTTGTCTAAAACGTATCCGGTCTAAACCGCAGATGGTCTAAGTATCAACTGGTCTAAAAATACAAGTCGTCTGAAACGCCACTGGTCTAAAAAGCCACAACCACCGAGATTGATAGTACCTATCAGATCAGATTTCGGTCAGGTTAGGTACGACGACGAACGAAGCGAGGAGTGTTACTTAGAACCGTGACCACAACGCGCGAGCCGAGCGAGCGAAGCGAGCGGGCCGCGGGAGCGGCCGGCGAAGCGCCAAAACCAAATTAAGTTCAAAATATCAATCATCGAAGGCGTCTATCTTAGCCATTTTTAATTTTAAAAAGAAGTTGCGTTTTAGACCAGACGCTACTTCTACCAGTTGCGTTTTAGACAAGATGATACTTAGACCAGATGCTATTTCTACCAGTCGCGTTTTAGACGAGATGATACTTAGACCAGATGCTACTTCTACCAATTGCGTTTTAGACGAGATGATAGTAACTCCTTTTTTCCATAGGTCTGTACACTTTCAATGGCGGTCACAGAATGGAATCAATTATTCTGTATACGAAAAACCATTTGTTATTCAAATCGAGGAAAACCAAAAGTACTACTTTTTATAAAACGACCCAGAATATACCTGCCACTTTCTAACTAGAAGTGTCAGTGAAAGACAGAGTCTAACGCGCTCGCGTCTCGATTCTCTCGCTTTGCAGCGCTAATACGGCTGACATATTGAACATGATTTTTGGACCAATAAAAAAAGCACCAGCTGAATCGAATTATTTCCAAGTGCACTAAAAACATGCATGACGTAAGTTCAGGTAACTTTGCACATTATAAAAAAAAAAAAAAATCCGGTCCGGTCGTGGAGCACAGTGAAATTCGAGCGTTGTTCCGCGGCTATCTCTATCACACACGTACAATAATATTTCCCTCACGCACTTGAGCACGTGCGTCGCACTGTGCGAGCGTGAGGGCAATATTACTGCACGCGTGCGACAGAGATAGATAGCAGCGGGTCAACTCCGCGACCTTTAGTTCATCATTATGCGATTAAGTTGCTTCTGTTTTATTGTTTGCCGTCATTTCTAATCCCTTAATAAATTCCAATTGAACCTTATTGGGGCAAAATAACCTGAACTTACGGTTGATAACCGTGTGTAACTGTTAAGATATTTATAAAATGCAACAGTAACCCATAAATAATTATTATAATTACAAAATATAATACAAAAACCGCGTGCGATAATTTTAATTCACCCGTTATTAATTTTATAATTCGGACAATATAAATAAATACGTCTAACTCTGAGATAGGTAGCGGACTAAAGTTCCAAACGCACTGGTTGCCGGTGGCGGCGCGGTATCGGTTGTAATGTTTGAAATCAAACGAGAGAGCGCACATTGCACCGCGCGAAGCGTTTCCTTCGTACCATAACGCCTGTCCGCTGTCAGTGCGTTTAGTTTACATGTCCTCAGGTTTACGCAAGTACAGTCAAGTGCATTAATATATGAGCAAAACTGAGGGTTCAAAAATATCTGTACACCCTTATGACATTGACAATAAGGTGCAAAAGTTTACATATTTGGCATTTGTCTGCTCATATATTTATGAACTCGACTGTATTTGTAAAGCCTTAACTTAGTTGTGATCCTGCCGAGAATACTGATATAGCAATGAAAACTTTTTAAAATCATACATTTTTTACAGGAAAATTCTGGAAACTTTAAAAAATCTGTATGGGGTTGAAAACTTTCTGTTCCCTAGTTTTCTCTTTCATAACTTTTTGTATGTAGTCTAAACCCATCAGTCTTAAAATATGTCGTGTGCAAAATTATTTCACAAGACATAATTATCGCAGTGCACTACGGCCTACTTCTAAGCATTTGCTTCATAATAAATCATGTCACAGACATTTTTTTTACAATATTAGTACCTATCGTGCTCTTGATTCTAAGTAGGAAACACGTTTATATAAATTGAGAAAAAAAAGGTTATACATCTTTAGATAAAATGGTCTTTTAGACGATACTGTATAATATATGTACTGTCTTCAAGTCTATATTACTACAGCGGGCATCTTCTGCGAACATGTAATCGATTCGATCCGATGCCAGCCGTATGCTATAAATATAGTCCTTTAACCAGGGGCCTTAGCATACTAGTATTTATCGCGGTTTTAAAAGTAAAAAAACATCTGTCGTCTCATCTTGGTTAGAGCAAGTTTTTTTTGTGTGGGTGATAAAAGGGCCTTTTTATAAAAAAATAGTTAATTTCCTTTTTTTTGTCAAATTGGAAAAAAATGTATTTTTGAACATCGATCCAAATTAAATTTTCTATTCCGTTACTTTTTGCATACCTTTATGGCGGTCACGGAAAATTTGTATCGAAAGCGCCCAAGATTCCAAATAGGAAACCCCTTTTTTAAAAATTGCAAAACAAAAAAAAGGAAATTTATAGCTTTTCATAAAATGGCCCGTCCTCCAAAGCCGAAAGATTAATTTAAATAGCATGAGATTAACATAATGTCGAGGTGCGTGTGCGCGATCAAATCTCGTCGTCCATGTCGAACTGTTCTTCAGGGAAGTCGCCAACCGTGATGTAGACCGGCTTGACGAACCCGCCGTACTTCGGAGGGCAGGTGAAGTATCGCTTTCCGTTCACCCTGCCACAATTAAAAAAAAAAAGCTGAAAATCTGAATCTGATATTTTTGTCTATGATTTAAAAAAAAGTTGCCTGCCGCCATTTTTTACGTCATTTAATTTTTTTATGCCTCGCACGGTTTGTGCACTGTGGCTTGAGGTGAGGAAAAAAATAGGAAACGGGTAAAAGAAAATAGGACATTACTTTCATTTTTTCGTCCTTGTTGTTGTTAGAATTTACGAAATGTAAATAATTACTTTTGGAGTGACTTTCGAAAGTATTGATGAAATGTGAAATGGAATGTGATACTCAAAATGATATTATGAACATTGCCTTAACACGTTGGACGCCGGTGAAAGTTCTCAGCGTCTGATCAAAAAATCTTATTCCTATGCCAGTGACACATATCAGTGACCATGTTATTCGTACTCCTGACCACGATAATTTCGCCCGGCATAGCTTAAGGGCTCAGTGAAACGCAGCCAGAAGCGAACGTGTTGTTTGTTAATTACATTTTAGTGATTGTGAAACTCTAATCTAAATACAAAAAACGTATACTCACTCGCCATCGTTCTTCCCGAGAGGCTCGTCGTACTGCACGCCGATCCAGAGCCCGCGCGCGCCGTCCAGCGGCCCGTTGTAGCGCACGGTCGCGCGGCGAGCCGGCGCGCGCGGCACGCGGACCTCGCAGCGCGCGCCCACTAACACACTCTCCGCTAGCCTGTACAATAAGCCCATCCGTACTAATAAATAAATGTGAAAGTGTGTTTGTTTGTTTGTCCGTCTTTCACGGCTAAACGGAGCGATGAATTGACATGATTTTTTTTGGTAGAGATAGTTTAGGGCATGGAGAGTGACATAGGCTACTTTTTGTCTCTTCAAAACCACCCATTTCCCTAAAGTGAGTGGTGGAAATGTAGAAACTTAGAAAGCTATAAATTGGTATGTGTGCTATCTCTTCTGTGCTACCCCGAATTTAACGCGAGCGGAGCCGCGGGCAAAAACTAGTGCTCTATAAATGTAATATTATTTACTAGCGACCGCCCGCGACTTCGTTTGAAACAAAATCTTTATTAATTGTAGCCTATGTGCTATTCTGATGTATAATTAAGCTACATTATTGTAAAGTTTCATTAAAATCCATTCAATAGTTTTTGCGTTAAAGAGTAACAAACATCCAAACATCCATACTCACAAACTTTCACATGTATTATATTAGTAGGATTTTTGTCACCATATCAGTACTGGCTGCCCTAAAGAATGTTAGCTACTAAACTGGTACTGGCATATTGCCACCTTTTGACATTGAAATCTATGTCAATGCCACAAGAGTGCAATCATGCTTGAATATCACAAAATTAGATTTTTACCGAGCTTCTTCCTCCAACTCCTTCTGCTGTTGTTCCTTGATTTTGGCCATCTCCTCCTCATTATACTTGCCGAGCCGGTTTCGCTGCAAAAAGGACCGCACCGTGTCACCCTTTTTCTCATATTCTTCTTCTGACAAACGGAACCTGGAATTAATCATTTCATTAATAAAAAAAAGTGAGTTATCCATATTTTCATTATGAGTGAGTAACCCATATTTTTCATTTTGTTTTATAATTGTTATTTTCATGTATTGTGCGCAATGAAAACTCATTTCGTTAAAAGCATGGATTTAACAGCAAGATATTTTATACATTTCACTTACCTCTCTGCACTATCGGAAGCGGCAACATCATTAAGAAGTACGAAGTTGTCTATGACATGTATTCTCATATAGTTGTCAATTGGATATGAACCAAGCAGAGCATCGTCATTGTCTATGTCACACACATATTTGTTGTTGTTATCATACAGTTTCAGTTTCATTGTCGCCGCATTTCCTCCAGTAACCAGTTCCAGCTTAGTCTATGGAAGAAGAATCTTATTTGAAAATTTTATTCTTACCCAACAATAGGCTTTTGTACTGGGTTAAAAATGTAATTCTAATTAGCTTGTTCGTTACGTTATGGAAAAATATGACATACATATTTTTTCTTTATCAAATGACTAAACATTGACAAAGTTATAGATCATCAAACTTCCCGGGTGGGGGCTTGTGACGCCACACCTTAGTAAAACTTTTACTAACGCGTGACATCACGCGAAAATTTTAAGCGCTTTAAATTAGTCTTCATTTTTCGTTTGTCAAATTAAAAAAAATATATGTGTAGGTACAATATTTTTTCGGTGATCTATCTGACGGACTAAATCATTTTACATTGTCTACTAGCTTATTATTGAGGCTCAAGTATAGGTAAATGGGACTATTTTAAGTCATAGTCTATGTTAAAAACAGTTCTTCTACTCAGAATTAAGAGCAAAATCTATACCTATGATTAAACAAGAATCTATTACTTTTTTCCTACTCTTAATATGGTAGTCAGGATATGGAATCATGCTTTCTTTTCAATTTGTATCGAAAGCGCCCATGATTTTGACATTTTTGACTATAAAAATCCAATTTTCATCCAAGTTAAGAAAGTTTTCATTTAAGCTACATCATCTTATCACTAGTGATTTTTTTAGCAATTTATTGTTAATAATACAAGTAAAGATCAATTGTAACAGGTGACAGTGTTTTCTTTAGGGAAACAGTTAGTATTTGCAATAATTATTTAAAAAATAAGTGAATCATTTACTTAACCTTAAATTCAGCGACAGTTATTCCTTTCTTGAATCGTCTCTCGACCGGCGCCGAAGGTTCAGTTTCAGTCTTCGTTATATGCACGTTAACGAAGTCTTGAGTGATTACTTGTATACCATCCATGATTACAGTTAATTTGTTACGTCCTCACAAATATTGGTAAAAACAATCCTATTCTTTGTTAATCCAACTATAACTGACAGCTAAATAAAGCTAAGCTAACATTACATTAGTTATCTATCAGGGTGTAGTTAATGCGCGTCCCGTATTGTACGGCCAATAATGT
>BHDV01046096.1:0-12787 GCA_005406045.1 Adoxophyes honmai
TACTTCCCCTTCATGTCCCATAACTTTGGGACACCCTGTAGATTTTGCGACGAGATAAGGTTCACATTTCATTGTGAGCTTTCAGGTACGTCGCGCTACGCCTCGAGACGTAGCGCGGCGCCGCGCTCTGCGCAGCGCGAAACCACTGGCCGCTTTATGCATCGTCGCGTCTCGTCTCGGTGTGAACTGACCCTAACCAGAGACGTCAGAAAATGATAGGTAGACTATCCCGCACGCGACGCGACCTGAGCGAATTGCCCTGCTAAGCCTACTGAAGCAAACACTAACACGCGTTGCTTGACATCACTCAGTCTCCACCGTCATTAATTAATTGTAAATCGCATGCCGACTGGGACGGTCTGTCTATCTTTAGTTTTTTCTAGTGTTATGCGAAAAAGGAACAAGAGCGGTGATCTCACTATTCTGGACTCTATTGGTTAGGTTAGGGAGCACTTATGCCCTTTGGTGTGTAATACTGTAGGTAATGTAGGTAATTAGCTAATTAGGTACCTATAGGTACCTACCCGATTAATAATTTTGGCCGGAGAGTTATAGTAGGTATGTCCTAAGTGAAGACAGATTGACTCTCTCTAGATCTATTTCCACCTTAGGAAATATTTCATTTCTCCCAAGACCATCATTATCGGGTGTTTCTCCTTCGATAAACAGGGCCTATATCGTAGGCTAACCTAACCTAACCTAACACGCAGCGTTTGAAAAAGGCTCATCGTTTCTAATGTTGCTAGGATATTGTTTCCTACATGTCGTAGGAGTAGTAAATTCAATTTTGGTCTGCCAATCTGCCATGGACTCGAGGTCTGCTCGAAGTTCGGGAAATGTTTGTAATTTTGTATGGTGAATGCGAATATTGCTAGCGAATTTGGGAGTTAATTGCATATAATGTATATTTACATATCAATACCTGCATGCATACATCACACCTGTTTTGTTTTCCCAAATGAGGTAGGCAGAGCACACGAAACGCTACATAGTCAAAATCATGGCTGTTTCGCGGTTCGTAGCCACTTTCACCATAATTTTAGATTAAAACATTGACGAAAGAAGTATAATAGTGACAGGTTGCCTCCTGTGTCGCCTCTTACTACATCCGTGGAAGAAATGGAGAGGTGTTTTGCCACGAAAACATACCAATAAAACCCAAATGTTTAGACTCATTTCCATAATCTTTCAGCGCCAAGTAATAAGGTCGAAGAAATCCAATATCTTTTTCCCTATTTATCAAGTGATTTTAAAAAGGGAGATTCTCAATTTAGAGGTATTTTTTTATGAACCTCATAACTCCCATACGAGTGCATCGATTTCGATTGTTCTCTTTGTGTTTGATTGAAAATAGTTTCCCATTGGTCCCATTTTACCAGGATCTGACCAGTAGTTTTCGAAATATCCTTAAAACAACGAGAGACATGAACGTGAACGGGCATTGGTGCTAGGTTAATGATTGGGCGTGCGGGTGTCAGGTGGCGTACAACGGCGCCGTGGAGGCGGCGCAGACGCTGCTGGGCGCGGGCGGCGCGCTGGCGGCGGCCTGGCCCGCGCGCGCGCCGCTGCCCGCCGCCGCCGCCGCCGCGCAGGCCGCCGCCGTCTTCCTCGGCGCCTACCTGCCTAACATATACGTCTCCTACGTCGCCTACATCGTCATGGGGACGCTCTTCCACTTCACTATTACGCTGGCCAGGTGAGTAACGAATCATCGGACCACATGTAGTTGTGAGACATTATTTGTAGCGGTAGCTAAAAGGTTTAACACATTCAGAACCAAGGACCCGGCTCCCGGGTTCTTCAAAACATTCGCGAGATACCGAGAACCCGGTAGCCGGGTTCATTTTGTACTAGCTATAGACTACTCGGTTCCGCGCAGATGTTTTGATTTTAGGCTTGGTCGTGAATGTGTTACATAATTAATAATAATAATACTTAATATCGTGATAATAGACCGATCGCGGCGCCGTGCAGTGCTCGTTGACATCACCATCCCCCATGCCGAGAATCTCGTGAAGGCCGAGAAGGACAAACTCAGCAAGTACCTTGACTTGGCTCACGAGGTGACCGACATGTGGGATGTGGATTCGACAATCATTGTACCGATAGTCGTCTCGGCAAACGGTCTCATAGCGAAGAGTCTCAACCACCATCACAGCCCGTTCCCACCACGTCGGGCGCCGGCACGATTTTTAATCGGGTCTCGGCGCCTCTGTTCACACTGGCCGGCTGTCGGCCCGATTTTTAATCGGTGTCGGGGCCTCTATTCACACCAGTCGGCTGCCGGCCACGACAATGTAAATGCGCGAACGCGACGCGCGGTAGGTACAGGGGGTGAGGCGCGAGCGGGGTCGCCCCGACATCTGATTTGATGTGAACAGCGCGCCTGGCACGATTTTTTATCGGCGTGCGGGCTCGCTGAACGCCCGACATTTTATGTCGGATCCGATTGTCGAGCGTGTGTGAACAGCTCCATATAAAATGTACTGCGGCTACGACACCCGATTAAAAATCGGGCCGACGCCCGACGCGGTGGGAACGGGCTCTTAGGAGACTCGCTAGACGGTTGGCTCAAAGGTCTGATACAGAAGGCGTCAGGAGGTTCCTCAGTCTGCAGCCCTAACCGCCGATAGCTTGGGTCTTGCCCCGCTGCCGGTGCCGATCTATAGATTTGTTTAGGTAGTTAAAACAATGTAAACACTCTTGACATGTCTTTTTATTGAAATACACAGTCTAAAAATTTTAACAGATAGAGTGATTAAAGAGGATGGTTTTAATGCATAATATGGTAGAGGAACACTGATAGCCTCGGAGGTTTCTAGTGTGATGTTGTAATTTTGTAGTAAGTATGGTTAAATCAGTATTGCATTGCAACCGTGGGAAGCAGGAGCGGGTCGGTAGGTCTATTTATGCCAATGTTCAGACAGATGGCGAGGGTCGGTGATGAGGCGCTTTTGTAATCTCTAAAGTACCCAGTAGGTACCCTACAACCGATTTCAACCGAATTTGGTTTCAGCGCTAAAATCGCGGCTCAGCTGAGTGACGAAAGCTGCTTCGGCCTCATTTTCGGCATCAACACCTTTGTGGGCACCGTGGTGCAGTCGCTGCTCACGCTGGTGCTGAACCAGGCGCTGAACCTGCCGACGGCCTCGGTCTACTTCGTGCTCAGCGGCGGCTACCTGCTGCTCTCCGCGCTCTGGTTGCTGGGCTGGATCCTGGTAACAATCAATCAGAAAAGACAAGTGAACATCAATAACAAATCGTAATAATGACCGCTGCTGTCACCTAACAAAAAGCCAAAACGATCTAACTTGTGGAAATAAATAGGTAATTGCGTTCACTATTTAGTTGCCATACGGATCCCATGTATAGTCTACCTACACGAATCAAGCACAATCACAGTAAGAATGGGCGATAGATGAGTTTATTAGTGTTAGTGCCTTTGTTTTTAGGGTTCCGTAGTCCACAAGTAACCCTTATAGTTTCGTACTCCGCAGCTACTGCACCGATTGTCACAAAAATTGGTGGAGATATAGATAATGAAGTTCCAAAAGTTGGTTTTTAAAATTATGAAAAAATGTTTTTTTTTACAGCCAATGCAACGAAAAGTGAATTTAAAAAATTAAATTGGACTCACCTCAATGTGTGGGGTATCGTTCAAAAGGTCTTTAAAAATGTAACAATAAATGCTTTTAAACTATGTAGATCCAACCCTGGGGGCCCTTGAGATAATAAATTTTGAAATATTACAAAAATAATTCCGAAAAATATATGGTGTATAATACCTCAATGAAAATTATAGCGGACTCGGAATCATGAATACCTAGTTATTTTTATACAACTTGACCAACTTATATGTATAGTTACAGTCGTCCGAACAAAATGTATGGAGTCAACCGCAAAATGAAATTTAGCTAGCTACGGAACCCTATCATTTGCGTGCCCGACACGCTCTTGCCCGGGGTGATCCATCACTTTATCGACAATCATTTGAAACTGGGAGATTATGTAAAGACAAGTAGCAAACGGATTGAAGTATAATTTATAACTGATTAGGTACAGAAGGTTAGGAACCACGCGGATACCGGTAGGAAACGAGAGAGGCGTGCTGTTGAAGCGAACGCTCTGTGCGGACTAACTGTGCGTTGGCCGGTATACGCGTGGCTTACATAAATTGCTGATCTGGCTGTATGTAGCTGTCGCTACATTATTTCCCATAAAACTATTCGCAGAACTTTATCACAACATAAGAATAATTTATCGAACATCGTTAAATCGCTCATATGTTTCCTCGAATTGCCTTTTGTTGAAAAATAAATTTATCGAATTCTCCTTCATTATTTTATTTGTTCAACGATATAGTCGTTCATCGAATGGCTTTTACCATCATTTTGATCTAACGTAAGTTTCAATACCCAGAATTTTTATTACATAGAAAATCGTTTCACCCGTGAAACTGTGTTCGAATATTCTTTCATTGACAATTAATCATCGAAGCATTAATACGTACGTAGAAATACTATTTTAAATATTGAATTTTAAGATGCGCGAGCGAGCGCAGCGAGCGAGCAAGACCCCTCGGAGCGGATACAACTCAGACAGGTTAGGTTCGATGATAGTTTTTTAAAATAAAAGCTCAGAAATGAATTTTATTGAAATAATTTAACTTTGAACTAAAACACCTCGGTTCAAATTTACCTAGTTATTGTTGAAGAAATACTATTTTAATGACTGATTAGTAGGATGCGCGAACGAGCGCAGCGAGCGAGCAAGACCTTCGGAGCGAACACGACTCTGACAGGTTAGGTTCCCCCCGCCCGTTAGGCCCGCCTTGGCCTTCGAGGTTAGTTATTTTTAGGGTTCCGTACCTCAAAAGGAAAAAATGGAACCCTTATAGGATCACTTTGTTGTCCGTCTGTCCGTCCGTCTGTCAAGACCCTTTTTCTCAGGAACGCGTGGAGGTATGAAGCTGAAATTTATATCAATTACTCAGGTCTACTGTCCCTTGAAGCTGTGAAAAAATCAAACTTCTAAGCCAACGCAATCAAAAGATACAGCCGTTTATGCCGCAAATGTTCGACACTTGCAAGGTAATCAAAACCTACAGGGTGCTTCCCGTGAACTCAGAATCTTGAAATTTGGTACGAAGCAACGTCTTATAGCATAGATAAAGGAAAAATTACGAAAACCATAAATTTTTAGTTACATCACATAATATATATATTTTTAATAATTTTAAACTTACTACCCATTTCCTCATAAACGCGTAGAGGTATTAAATTGAAATTCATACTAAATACTCAGGTCTATAATACCTTTAAGCTGTAACAAAATCAAACTTCTATGTCAACGCAATCAAAAGAAACAGCAATTTAAGCTGCATATTTTGAAACTCGCAAGTACTCGCAAGGGAATCAAAACCTAAAGGGTAGTTCCAGTCGACCTAGAATCTTGAAATTTGGCATGAAGCAACGTTTTATAGCACACATAAAGGAAAAATTCCGAAAACCTTAAATTTATAGTTACATTACAAAATATATATATTTTTAATAAATATAAACTTATTACTCGATTGTCGTAATGAACGAACTTTGTAAACCTTGCAGGTTTGTACGGAACCCTCGGTGCGCGAGTCCGACTCGCACTTGGCCGGTTTTTTTTTATAAAAGCTCAGAAATTAATTTTGTTGAAATAAGTTAACTACTAGACATGAGTAACTCACGAATGAGTGATTCAAATGAACTAGTTCAGTTGATTTAGTCCACTCACTCACTCGTTCAGTTAGGGACGAAACATATCTTCATATCTTTTAGCTCACTAGCTCACTTGGCACACTAACTCTTTTAACTCAGTAATCTCAGTATGATACGAATGCTTTAACGAACTGCATGGTGGAGCGGAGCGAAAAGAACTCTTTCGGGACACTTCGGTTAAGTTCGGTTTGTCGAAATATATCCGATTTAAGCTTTTGAATGGTGTGGTACTATTCATTAATTTTGTTTAGGTTTATAACTAAACCATATTAATCCATTTCTATGTACATCATTCATCTATTATCATGGATTAGCTATTTACTTATTACGTATTTACGCATTAAGTATTATTTAATTTACATATGAAAGCAAATTTTCAGCTTCATCGGAAACCAAAAATCCCACCAAATTTCATTTGCAACATTTTTACTGCAACTTAATATTTTGAATAGTTAAGCTACAATTTGAGACAAATTCGAAATAATTTACGATGAATAGTTAATCTATGACTCGTTAAGCAATGAATTTATGATTCTGTGATTGGAAAAAAAAATTATGTTCGTGGAATAGTTTTCGACGATATGAAATTCGATGACAGAAATTTCGATAAAGTGATAGACACCCCTTGCCCGGTTTTTTAACTATATGAATTAGCTTCTTCCAATAGAGGCAACATGTTTCAATCAATATCAATAAATAACTACATATTCAAGATAGTCGTTAATCTTTTTTTTTGTTTTTTAATAGCCAAATAAAATGATTTTATTTTGCCGTTCAAGCGGCATTTCCCGAATGTATTTAATTTCTTCATTCTATCGATACTTTTTTTTTAATGCATACATATTCATACCTAACTTCATCATATGCATCAACATATGCATACATATTCTTACCTACTTTTATCTTGCCTTTAACATTTTCATTCATCGTCATCGCCCAAAAATGTATTAATGAACAAAATGAATTCTTCAGCTATACTAGTAAAGTTTTTGGTGAGTATATCTTTGTACCTTCCTAGATGCCTGAAACCAGTTTGCATTTCATATTTTTACATTCGCTAGATATACAGACATCATGCGGACTTATGACCTTTTTTGTTTGTACTACATGTTATTTCTATTAAGTATGTTTTACTTATTTTTGTTGAAATTTTTGTGCAATTTAATACCTGTAAATTGTTTCGGCCATTTTATATGATTTTTTTGTAAGAATGACTAAACTTACATATGTATAAGCATAAGTAGCGAGTTAACATTACGCGTACATAGAGATAGTTTACTTAGCAACTTAGACTGTGATAGTATGTGATTATGATTACAATTATTTAATTTGACTTTTGAATAAAAATTTGCTTGATATATTTATGACTCCAAATCCAGTAAATGTGTTTATGAGAGTTATTTATATTTATTCATTTTAATTTTGTATACAATAAATGTTGTATTTGTTTTTTAACCATGAACAATACTTGTTAATTTGATACCCCGCATAGTTTTACATTTACAACTTCCATAGAAATAGTTACAAATAGCACCCTAGTGCTAAACAGGCTGTGCGATGTAAATTGAAGTAAGGAAGTTTATTTATATCATTTATAATTATAATTATAGTTACGACTATTTAAGTAAACCCTGATTTGTAAACACGGTGGCCCAAAACTACGTTGACGAAAAGTTTTCGGGAAATTTTATTTCTTTTGGTATGAGTATAGGTAACCATTTCCATTAAAAAAAACATTCTCGTTACAAGCGTTTTTGCTGATTATACTTTTTGTTTATTGTGCTTAATTGCTATAATTATGTATGTCACCGGAAAATAACACAATCCGTTTGTTTATAAATTTCCTAGGAAATTCCTTCAATAATCATCTATTTAATAATATTATTTTTATAATTATATGTGCATATAACAAAAAAAATATCACTATCGATTTCATAATGTAAACATTATAAAGATACCACAGGCTACAGGTGTCTTAACGTCTGAATGTATAGTGTAGGTAGAATATCAAATTGGTGACAAAACATTTAAATCAAATGTTCTTATACTAGGGCTGTTTGAAAGTTCTCGGCCTAACCTAGATTTAGGGGCACAATGAAAATAAATTTGCTATCGTTCGATAGCTTGGTTTCTTAATTAGTATTGTGATAATTTTCGTTAAGATAGATTGGATACAATTTTTTTTATCATTTTTTGTGTCAACGAATCAGAAACTCTCTTGGAAAATGGACAAAATTGAAATTAGAGCCGTGATCAAATATATCGTCAAAAAAAATTACGCCAAAAGAAATTAAAGACGATTTGGATAACACATTAGGGGGATATACACCTTCATTTTCTACAGTGTCCAAGACGGCAGCGTTGCTTTAACAGGGCAGAGAGAGAGAGATCATCGAAGATGAGCCGAGAAGCACAGGCCGTCGACGTCCACCACACCACAAATCATCGATGAAATCCATAAAACGGTTTTGATGACCAAATATTAAAAGTGAGGGAAATAAGTGATACTATAGGGATCTCAATGGAGTGGGCGTACTATATTTTAAACGACGAATTAGGTCTGAAAAAAGTTTTAGCAATATGGCTGCCGCGTTTGTTGACCGCTGAACAAAAGTTCAAGCGAGTTGAAACATCGACGGAGAATCTAGCGCCATTTCGGTCAAATACTAGCAATTTTTTGCGGAAATTTATAACCACCGACAAAACTTGGATTCACCACTACGTTCCAGAAATAAAAGAACAATCAAAAAAGTGGATACATAGTGATTCGACGCCACCAAAGAAAGCCATGTCGCATCCGTCAGCCGGAAAAGTGATGGCGTCAGTGTTTTGGGACTACAAATACTACAATGGAGTTATTTTTATTGGTTATTACCTTTCCATAGAGAAAACTATTATAGGAGCCCACTACGCTAATCTTGGTCAATTAGTAGAAAATATTCAAGAAAAACGGCCAGAATCAGCAAAAAAAGATCCTTTCCTACCAGGAAAATGCATCGCCGCACAAATCAGTTGTCGCCATGGCTAAGTTTCATAAACTTCGATTAAAAGTATTGAACTAAGATGCGATATGGAATTAGAGATCAAAGTTGTAAACAAACGTGTTGCCATTGCAATAAAAGCAAACGCAATTAGGAAAACTTAAAATCAATAATTACGCTAGATAAAAATGAGTACAACTAATTTATAAGCAGAATAAAACCGTGTGAACATATGTAAACATTTAAATGAACAAAGGAAATAGCACATCTTTTTTAAATTGCAAATTTGCTTATTTTATAATTATGCCACTGGCAATGGTTAGAAATTGTAAACATTTGGTCCGTATTTTTATTCGTATTCATATTTATATAATTAATTGTCCAGTAAGACTGATGAATCGATGAAATATTGTTCAATTTGCAATGGACGACACTTAAAAGATCGTGGGTAGACCGCTTTTTTACCTTCGCGCTTAGTGTCCATTTTATACATCATTATAATTCGTTTTTTGACATCTGTCGTGATCGAATGTGTTCCCTCCCGCTTAAGCGTTCTGTTCTTGAGTTTTAGTTTGGTGTTTAGTTTTGTTTTATTTCGTTATTTGTTTTTGTTTCATTGTTAAATTTGTGTTTGTCGTTCGTCTGGATCCATACGAACACAAGTATAACGTCGTATTTTCAAAAGATATCACATAATATGCAACGAATATTGCTATGCATCAATAAACTAAAAGTTGTTAAAAAATTAATACAATAATATATAAATTAGTAACAAAACAGGTTTACTACCTCTGGAATGTCACTTTGACATTGACAGTTGGTTGTTTACATTATTGATCTCTAATTCCATATCGCATCTTATCAACTTTATTCACCTGATTTGGCACCATCAGACTATTACCTGTTCCCTAATTCAAAAAACGTTTGACCAGTTAGTAATTTTCAACAAACGGAGAGGTGATAGCAGAAACGGGCCGGTTTTTCGAAGAGTTGAAGGAATCTGCTTATAAAAAAGGTATAGAAGTACTGGAACACAGATGTAATACCTAACTGTATTAAAGAAAGAAGAATATGTATAAAAATAATAAAAACATTTATGCAAAGATTCAATATTTTTTTGGTCAGGCCGAGTACTTTCAAACAGCCCTTGTAACATGCTCCAATTTCAATATTTATACTTTTTAACCGACTTCAAAAAAGGAGGTGCTCAATTCGGCTGTTTTTTTTAATGTCTCAGAACTTCTAAACGGGTGGATGGACAGGTTGCTAGCCTAGTCGCCTAAAATACACTTTAACCTATGTCTTTAGTCGGCTCTTACGACATCCACGGAAGAAATGGATAGGTGTTACTTTACCGAAAATATTCGTGTTATCTAGCATTTAAAGTAAAACTCCGGTGGTATAAGCTCGTGCACGGTACGTCGGGACCGCTACCACCGTCTTACCCGCTACTCCTGCCGCATACCTAGCATCAGGGAGTGCATTGTTGTGTTCGGGAACGCAGGGTAAAACCCAGGTAGTAAGAGCTTGTGTAGGGCACATAGGGATCTTTACTAACGTCTTACTCGCGCGCCGCAAAGCAGCAGTGCGTGCACTGTTATGTTCCTGAGTGCATAGAACTTCGGGATTCTGCCGTCACCATCTCTTACTCGCTACTCCTGAAGCAAAGCAGCAGTGCAAACATCCGGTACAATTACTATTTCGGGAGGTATTACACCTCTAATCCATTTGGATACTTAACCCTTAATTTGGCAGTGTATGGTGTGCCATACATACCACGAGACTCTCTTTTTCTATTTTTTTTTACAATTATTTTTGTAGGATGTCAACGGGGCAATGAGGCTTGAACGCAGGTTTTGTTCTTAATGCTGCCAAATTAAGGGTAGCGCATTTTCTACATACATACCTACACTCGGCGTCAAAAAAGATCCTCAAGACTTTCGTTCGAGGGAATATAAACCTTATATTATGTATGACGAGATATGACTATGTGGTATTATTTAAAAGGTAATGAAACCCTCTATCAGAAAATGACATTTGACACTCAACCCAGAAAAGAAAAAAAGAAAAATTGCCAGGAAAATGGAAGAATTGTTTATTTACACAAAAATTAAAAACCCAACAATAAAAAAAATAGAGATTAAAACTTAATTTTAAACCTCGTGTTGCCTCCTTTATCTCTCCAAAGATCTTCCAGGCGGTCAGTCATGGACCTGATGAGTGCCACGATATTCTGAGGAATGTTCTTCCACTCCTCGATGACGGTATCTCAAAGCTCATCAAGAGTGCTAGGAGGACGATCGCGGGATCAAACCCACCTCTTCAGCTGGTCCCATTGGTGCTCGACGGGGTTTAAGTCGGGAATCCTTGCTAGCCAATCCGTAACTGTGATGCCAGCGGCTGGCAGGTAGTCCGCAATGATCAATTCTGCATGGCTGCGGACATTGTCGTGCATAAATTGGAAGCCAGGTCCTATCCAATCAGCGTAGAGGACCACATGCGGATCCAGGATCTCGGCGGTGTAGCGTTGAGCAGCCAGGGACCCCTGGACATGGTCACCTCCAGTTCGGGATACGCAGACAAGTTCGCTTCTCTTATCGACGGAAATGCCGCCACAGAACATACAGAATCTACTCCCGTAACTGACGGTTTAGATGGTGCAGGCTTCTGTATACTGCTCCTCCTGCCTTCTGTACACTCTGCTGCGCCTATTGTTGGTGAAAAGGCACACTCTCGTCTCTTCAGAAAAGAGGACAGTCCTCCATTGGGAGAACGTCCAATTCTCGTGACTAGCGCGAAATCGTCTTCTGGCATTCCGGTGCTGTGCAGTCAACTGGGGGCCCGTTGCGGCTTAACGGGGCAGCAAATTCCTCTCTCGTAGCCTTCTGCTGATGATGGAGACGCTCACCGACGTTCTTCGACCTGCTCGAAGCTGCTGCTGGAGCTCAACGGTGTTGGAAAAACGATTCCACTAGGAAGTTGTCACAATGTACCGGTCGTCTGCATCGGAAGTACAGCGTCGTTTCCAAGACCCATGCCTTCTGACGTAGCCTCCAGTCTCCTCAAAGCGCTGGAACACTCGGTGTACTCGAAAACAGCTGATTTTCAGGCGGCAAGCCACTTCAGTCTGTCGTTGCCCAGAATGCAGTAGTGCATTCTTTTAAGCAGCTTCTTCTACCGTGGTATCCATTTTTCAGTATTTTTTCATGTTGTAGCTCTTCAGGTGTGACCTCTGTGACGTTTGGATAGCGAATCATCCGTAATTGACCTTTACCCCCACTTTTACACACGTCCAAATAGCGCAATTAAAGACCCGCCAAACGCGTATTTCGGAACTTTTGATTCAAAATTAGATTTTTTGGCGATTATTACCTTTACGAAAAAAAACAATAACTCATTTTAAAGGTTATTAATTGAGCTATTAAATGATAATAATATTGCTAGGGTACATTATTATTTAAGAGCTATATTCGCTCAAAACGAAATTTTATAGATGTGCGATTTTTTTGACGCCGAGTGTACATACATAAAATCACGCCTGTTATCTAGTGGGGTAGGCAGAGCACACGAAACGTGACATAGACAAATTCATGATTGTGGCCATATCACGCTTTGCAGCCACTTCTAGCACAGTTTTAGGTTTGCAAAGATGGAAGAGGTAGAATTTATCTATTCAAGTGACTTAAAATCTAAAAATATGGTAGAAATGGCTACGAAACGAGACATGGACCTGGATTACGTATTAAATTCGTAACTTGTGGTACTTCATCATCATCACAATTAACTTTTGTTCTTTATTAATTTGTAAAGTCTGACGTAAGTTTATTATCAAATCAATATTATTTTCCGGTGTCACATACCTAAACAGAGGTTTGCTTTCAGGAAATTGCTAATTTGAAGTCGGTTTTTTTTGTTTAAAATTATTAGTTTAGCCAACGTGTTTTTGGGCCATAGTGTATGTAATTTTCAAATCGTATTTAATAGACAAGATGACTTAAAATACTGCCGGCGGCGGCCGATCGTAGAATCCGGCAGATCACGAAATTCCTAGGC
>BHDV01046118.1:25594-94521 GCA_005406045.1 Adoxophyes honmai
GGCAGCCGTGGTACTCCACCAGCGCCACGGCCGCGGCCGCGGGCAGCGCGGGCAGCGCCTCGTCGTCGGCTTCCAGCGGCGCTCCCTCGTTCTTATTGCCCTCATTGCAGATCACGCTGATTCGACTCTTCCCTTCATCGTATATCACGTTCAAAGTCTTGCCTGCAAAACACAAGTTGAAGCGTGTAATTTCAGCAAACACCACGAGAACTTAACGAAAACAACTGTTTTAGTCATTATGGAGTAAAACATACTAATCAGGGATTGAGGATTTGGTTCAAACTTAGTTGCACTCGTATAATTTAGGATTGTATTGTATTGTTCTGTATTGGTCGATCAAGTGCACAACTAGTCCTTACTATCGGGCCTGTATTTACGCCAACGATTATCGCCTCTCTGGCACTCTCCGGGCAGGGGCGTATATTTGAGCGTTTCAACCGTCTCATTCATCTGGACACTTTTCTGTAACAATGCAAGAATATTCTGGTACCGTCGTTTAATCATTTATTAGAGGAACAGGAGCTCTTAATAAATAGCCAAAAACGATATCAAAATCTGCAGCAGTTTCAAATAAAGTCTAGCCAGATGAATGAGGCGGTTGAAACGCTCGAATAATCGCCCAGTTGCGTTATAAAATATTATTCCCGTTTCAGTGACTCGGCTCTAAGAGCAAAATTTTAACTTAATGCCGTATTGAATTAAGTACAAGACAAATTATCAAACAAACATCAAGACAGGATCAAGCATTCTTAAACTCGGTTTCTGAATGGAGTGTGCCAAAGACTCTAATAGAGTTGTTATGCCGGGGGACCGAAGTCCACAGTAGTAGTAGTTGGACGTTCTATTTATGCAAACGATCTTCGAAACTTCGTTAGCGCGATGTAGAACACTTTGACAGTTGATTACGTTTGTGGAAGAAGTTCTAATATTGGAGGATAGGTGACGCTAGGATTGCTACAGGAGTATGATTTCTCCTTACTAATGATGTAAAAGTGACTGTCTGTCAGTTACCTTTTCACGCTTCAATATTTCATGTTTTCGTGCGCTTTGGAGTTTACCGATTCACTCGCTGATGCTCGTGAGTCAATGTAGGTATCCTTCTACACTTACTCAGGATACAACATCAACAACAACGCTCGCGAAGTAAAATCTACGTTGCACAAAAACACAAACACACACATAACATCACGGCTGTATTCCCAATAGGGGTAGGCAGAGCGCACAAAACACTACATAGACAAAACGATGACTATTTCGTTTCGTGGCCACTTGAAGCATTTATTTTTTTAGTTTTAAGGTGGCAGGTACAATAGTAACAAGTTGCTAGCCTGTCGCCTAAAATGTACCAAAACCTATATAAATATATCCTTAGTCGCCTCTTACGACATCCACGGAAGAAATTGAGAGGTGTTACTCTAATCCCGACACCACATGGGAAACAAAACTATCTCAAAAAAATTAATCAGGTATTGTGGCCAAATTTTTGGTCAGGTGGTCAATGTTATTCTCAAAGCATAAAATAGAAAAGCGGGCATCAAACAGAGCAGGTATTTACCCCTAACTGAGTAGAAGAACTCTTCGGAGGTACTGACGTGTGACGTGAGCTTGCACTCGGCGCTGCGGCAGCGCGGGCCGTCGCGCGCGGCCGCCGGGGCCAGCGCCGCCAGCGCGGCCAGCAGCGCCAGCAGCGGCGCCCGCGCCGCGCGCGCGCTCATCGCTCGCTGCGCCCCAGCCTACGCACTCATCCGACAGGTTCTCGCACCGCAATCCACAATTACGTCGTCATATTTCCACCAACACAAAAAACACAAAACACAACTTTCTGTAATCACTTTTTTGTCTCCGTAAACTAATTAACTGGGGCGTGGGGCGCCGTGTGCGCTACGGTCGGGTTTTTCTGTGGTTTTCCTGTCTCTGACGGCGAGCGCGCGGCCTCCTACGGCGACCGGCTGAGACTGACTGACGCACACACAAACACACATCGCCAGCGCTGACACACACACTCACGTCGAACATTACGGAGGCTAAGCTTAGTACACACATGCTATCCGTCCACTTATGAGACAAAGGTGCAATTAGATTATTGCTACGGTTACTATTTTGCCTAGCTTACTACGCCTCAACTTTGTTCATTAGGTAGGTATTACATAAAATAAGTTTACATGTCACTTTCGAAAAAAAACCGGTTTAGAAACCCAGGACTGGTTTCCTTTAGTTGACAACGATGTGTTGTTTATATCCCTCTCCAATGTAATGCCAGACATCAGAACTGAGGCCGTACTTTAATGCCCCCATTGACGATGACTCCGGGATGTGGCCGAGTCCTAAAACTCGATTAACCTGGTCCAATTTGATCGTCAATGGCGAATCGTCGCTCCAGAGTTCGAACCCACGTCCACGCACGATATTTTCGGCGCGTCGCGCCAAACTGACCGTCAATGCGGGATCGTCACTCCAAGCCGTCAGTTTGTTCGTTAGTGTTGCCAATTTAGCAAATTAGACTAAATTTGGCATATTTATATTTGGTATATTATTATTTTATTTCATATCTAGTCGTAAAAAAATAATGTTTGCATTGTTGTATAAGTAAGTTAAAAAACGCCCTTGGTGTCTTCCTACACCAATTGCATTCTTTGACTCCTCTTATAAATTTATTGCACTAAGTATTATAAAATTAAATGACGTTTTGATTAATTTGACATTAAAAAATGTTTGCATATTTTCTAGCATTATTTTATGACAATTAACATAATTTAGGCATAATTTTAGCATTGCGTTGGCAACACTGTTGAGAACTGAAGAGCCGGAGCGACGCCAGTCAATGGGCAAATCTAGTTGTCCTAAAACTGCCGGCGTCGCTCCGTTTGGATGTATGACTCGCCCACATCCCGGAGCTATCATGAATGGGGGGCATAAGTATTACTTACTCATGTTAAAATGCTTACACGTCTCTTTCGCACACGTGTCGGAGAGGGTCTTTTCTTGAATTTCTTGATACTAGTTATAGTTGGGGCTACATTACCACGGTTGACCAGCTGCCTGTTCTAGTTTACCATATTTATTTTAAATCAAACATTATTTAGTTAGGTAACTATGCAGGAATAATCGAACCAATTGATTCCTGATCCAGTGAACCTACTTACAGTTAGCATCAGTGATATCGCATTTCGCGACAAAGGAAGTCTTTATTACATTTATGACGACGACGTCCTGCGGTGGATAAGAATCCAATTGGTCCGCCCGTACAGTACTTAAGAACCTTACCTTACCTTAAGTTTAACTTAAACCACGCGGCAAAGCGAGGTACCTACCTACCTATCGAAAGTTTAGGTAACTTACCTAAACCCAACAAGGTCATTTTGTCTAATTGATAGCAATTAAGCCCTTTTTTGTTTAGCTAACGAGCTTTCAAGTTCATTATCATGCGATCAATTTGCTTCTGTTTCATCGTATGCTGCATTTTGTTCGTTTATTGGCTCGATAAAATGCATTTGTATAGGAGGCCAAAGTAATTAACCTTGTCAGGTCAAAGTAACCCTAAGCTTATGGTATTCATACAATACACGCATGTCTTTATGTCGCTGTTAATCATCTCGCTCTCAATCGTGCAGTGGAAGCAGGACGGGTGTAAAATAATATTGTTATTGCAATTACGGGTCAATCGCGCTGTTTGTTATCAGAGTAGGTAGTTACGTAGCTGGGTATGTATGTATTGTATGTTTACTCTTTAATGCAAACTTTAGCAAAAACAGATGCATTAAAATAATGTTGTTGTTTCGTAAAAATTAATTCGTTGCAACTTTATAACTTTTACAGTTTTTTTTCGTATTTAGTCGAGGACAACATGATTATTTGAAACATGTTCGCATTCGAGACGATAAGAGTAGCATAGTTGTTAGGTGTGTGATGAAAACATGAATTAATTTCATTCGTTAAATTCAAACATTCATTATCTTCTTTAACGACATAACAAAAATGTGAATCTAATTATGTGATCAACCGGTAACAGACCTAAACGGCTAAAGTTCACTAAACTTATCTCAAGTGAGCACAATTAAATGAATGGAAATAATGAGGAAAGAATAGTAGACAGTAGCGGCATTTCATCATCGATAGATACCCGTATACTTAATATCCATATTCACATATCGTGAGTATTAAAAGTTTTAGCCACAGACTTATATTGAAATAGATGACTCAAGTGTATGTACTTCGCGTGCCAAAAAGGAGTCAAATGAGAGAGCAATGCTCTTCCTTTGACGCGATTTCATTTAGTTTTGTACCACTTAGTTAGGTTTAACTCCCTAGAGACAGGACAACTTGAATAAGGCGGCGTGACCTTTGAATCGGTTTCACTCGGACTATCAATTCCCATCACTAAAACGCCCATGTGACGTTACAGTAGGTAGAGAAAAAGTGACACACTGGGTTTTCATACAAATGCAGGAACTAGCGGTCTCTATTGTGATATAAGTCTGTGGTTTTAGCATACTAATTATTCTGGCTGATAATGATGCGGGTTAGTTCGGCTATCTAATCAACGCTCCTAGTATTTTATCTCATAGTATTTTTGTTCCATTAATTGCGCCAGCTCTGTTCAATATACCGACGTCCTACTTGGAACCCTTTCACAGACGTGTTATCCGACATGCTTGAAATAACGTTAAAGATACTTACCATTTCAGCATGGATCGTAAAGTGCCAGTGAAATATTCCCACTCTGGATTTTCGAATGTCGCCAACCACCGAATTTACGAAGACCTGTCGAGCTGTTACAATCGTAAACGGCTCGTAAAAATGGGATTTCCCTTAGTGAATTGTATGGTTTAAATCACCGTTTGCTAATTTATTAACAGCATAGAACTCGCTTCAATGTTTCTGGAATTAATCGTAATTTAGAACTTAAATTTTACCATGAGCACATTCACATTGGAATCTTTTACTCCTTTTTTATAATATTCCATTGATTTTCAGTTTATTAGTGCCTAGTCCAGAATAGCAGAGCCTTTGACTTTTCGGTTCTAAACGTAAGTTACACGTTTTGATTAATTTTGTTTTTACACATCTTTACTACTGAAGATACTTTTTCTTTTAGGTATACGAACTGCCCAAGCCCAATACTTACTCCTATTCAGCATTCGATTTCTAAGAAAGAAGAGTGGGTTTTATGAGTTCACTAAAATAAATATTGCTGGTGTTTCTGCCGCAACGGCCGCTACTATGGATTATAAAAAATATCAAATTCTATTTGTATCACTGTGGCACATTTTTACTGGAACCTGACTCCCATTAGCAAGGACCGTAGATAGCGGCGTGCAAGTCCGGGAAGGTGCTAACTGCTAACCAATAAAAGTCATACAAACGAGATACTAATTCGATTTATTTACAGTTGAAGTACAAATTAATACAAAAAGAAGTACCTACTTACATAAATTAGTACCTACGTTACCTAACTAACATGAGAACACATTTTCAGATTTGTCCCCTTATTCATAAACAGTCATTTACTAAGTGAAACAAGAATTGTTCATACCAACAAGTAACAGACAAAGAGTAGTTATACCTTTACAGTAAGAATCTACCTAATTCCACCAAAGAACTTGTCAAGGTATAGTAGAACTAAATCAACAGGTGTTATGAATAAGGGGTCGGTCGATCGCTGCGCGCCGTGTTATGGACTATTTACAAAATGAAAGCGAGCCCCCGCGCCGCGCGTGTGCCGGCCGTGGCACGACGTGGTAGAGCTTACTTATCATGTGGTGCGTTATTTGGTCCTACAGTGGATTGCTTCGTTGCGTAGGTGCAGGTAACGCGGCGCGGGGGCGCGGCCGCAGCGTCGACAGCTCACGATGTTTCAGTCAGGTTTTTCAAGTCTTTCGTCCAGGAATGTGGCTTCAAATAGAATAGCTTTCTAAAAATGCAGTATCTTCTGCCATACTTGGTACTCGGTAACTCATTCAGATATCGTCATTTTATATTTTGATCAAGAAAATTATGAATGTGGGTAGGACCCTGCGCATTGCCCTGTTACTGTACTAATACATAATTATGTTTAATGCATTATGGACTGTTTCAATTTATTCCCCGGTTAAGTTTACATAATATTATAATTTGTTTGCATTATTATATCAAATCTGTTTCATGAAATGTTATTTGTTAGCATTTTCTTTCTTCATAATTACTATAAATCCTTAATTATAAATATAGAAAATTTACAAGTCTCTTTCCATCGTATCATCATTCTGTATTACAAAGTTAGTTTTTTTTAAAAGAATAATTTATAATAATATAATCAGTTCAACAAAATAACGTAACGTTGGTAACGGTTTCTGTTCCTGTTTAACAAAAAGCTACAGTAATGCAAGTTAAGTTATTTACATCCCTTCCATAGTAAAGAAGCAGTGCGAAGTAACGAATAAGGCAGTCAGTTGTCGTGAGCATTTTGGTCGAACGAAGTCAGGAGTGGTCTCCTACTGCTGAACGTTGACACGCGGAGTCCAGCTTCAAGATCTGTTCTGTAGCGCCACTGGCTCCTGAGGTCCTGAGCCGCGCCGAACGAGCGCTACACGCCGTCACGCATGTAAGTCGTTGTCAACGTCGAAGCGTCGTCGCACCCATTGAAGCAGAGCCTCCTGTGTACGACAAAATTGTTCAAAATACCATCACACAAGACTACCACTATGCCCAAGAGAACGAATGGATTAGCTAATTTAACACGATCTCTAGAGGTTTCAAGTATTGTAAACGTGCGGTGTGTACGCTCGACGATGCCGTTTGATTAGGGATGGTCACCGAACTTGGCAAACAGACTGTGCAAATACTCGCATCGTGGCATATTTCAAGGAAATAAATACGTAGCGTGTTGCTAGCTTTCCTTTTGAGTGTGTGCGAAAGTAACATGGATCTTTATATATGCCTAGGTGTGTCGTGTGTAGCTTACTGTCCTGACACAGTGTATGTCGGGCGCTGGACGCCGCCAATTAGGGAAAGTGGCCATGATTGTCTGCCCTTGAGCGTGAACTTGTCTGATGCCGTGTACTTTCAGGTTGATAAAGTACAAATATTTATACGGATCACGTTTTTTTAACCAGTTTATTTTTGACCCTTCAGTAGAAAGTTGTGGTAACTAACTTAATAAAATACGATTACTGTGTCTTTGATACTCAAACTTTGATTTAAGTAGGTTATACTGAAATCGAAATTGAAGGCGTTGCTTCAAGTAGCCTAGGTTCTTCAGTCGGACATGAACCAGTTGTTTTAGTAACACCAACGCTAGCGACCCAAAACTGTTTCACGTTTCTAAGTAATTGTCAAAAAAACTACAAAGTGAACAGAACATACAAAACGTAACCTAATGTGGTTTAAACCATGACTGTGACACGTATTAGGTTGTTACTCTGTTAGCCAATTGCTTAAGCAGTTATCAATTCTAGAACCTCTGTTGCCACTTACAACATTCACGGGAGAGAAATGGACAGTTGTTGTTTAAAAACTGACACCTTATAGGGAAAATTTATATAATTTAGCTGAAGAAATAAAAGTCTGCGAATGTCATCAGGTGAAAACTTAATATTCACGAGACCGTTTGGAAATGTGGCAATAGTTGGCGTACATACAGGCTAGAAAGTAAGGACTAGTTGTATTCGTGATCGACCACTACAACAATGTTATGGTAACATGTCTTTGTTTGCTGAGAGCCCGTCAGTCACATTCGACCAGTTGGAGCCTACAAACTATTTTTTCCACTCGCGGTGGTATTTCATGAACTAATTGGCATTATTAAAACATCAAAAAAATAAAAAGGTTTATTTATTGAGCGGACTACTCGTTCAAAATAAGTAGCGTCGAAACCATTCTGTGCACGCCTAACCTAAAGGCGTTCATTTATTTTCTAACTTTTTATGATTATCTGATAAGAACGTTAATAAGAAGCTACAACGGAAACACGTTTTTTTAAAAAATACATAAGTAGGTACTGAATAGAATTATTAACAAATATTTCATGTTATTTTCCTCACAGTAGTCGTGTAAACTGCCGCGCCCTCCGTCTCGGCTGAAACCTAGTAAGCTTCCTACGAGTATGCCAACTGGTAGCCTACGTTTTAGCTACTACAACAATGTATTATGTATGTGTAACTTTATTTAGAACTAGCTGTGCCTGCGACTCCATTCGCGTGGAATAATGGCTTTGGGTAATTGTCCTCGTTTTTTTTCCACATTTTCCAATTTTCCTTCTCTCCTGTTAACCGCAGCGTGATGTTATATAGCCTAAAGCCTTTATCGATAAATGATCTATGTAACACAATTTTTTTTTTAATTTGCACCAGTAGTTCCTGAGATTGCCGCGTTCAAACAAACAAAAAAACTCTTCTTCTTAGTATTTACACATCGTATTATACTCGTACATTTTCCAATAGATAGGTTTATCATAGACAGATTTTTAGCACTTGAATGAGGCTGCGGAGCGTTACAACTAACAAATTTAGCAAATATCCGTGGCCTTAGAAGCAATCAAATACATAGCGCCAAACACCACGCCTGCCACGGAATAGAGAGATATTGAATTTGATTTGTTTGTTTGCTGTGTCGTGTGGTGTTGGGTTTAGAATAACACCTCTCCATTTCTTCCATGGACATCATGGACACATTCCATGGACATGCACAGGCATAAAATACGATAGAAGTGGCCGTGAAACGTAAAATAACCATGGTTTTATCTATGTAGCGTTTTCTATGCTTCCCATTTGGGAATACAGGCGTGATGTATGTTTGTGTTGTTGATTGCTGCGATATCTGCAGAAATATAAACTAAAGACGCGGTTGAATCGCTTCGTGGCATTACTCGTTAGTAATAACCACGCAAAAAACTAATCCGCTTGAAGTGTTTTTGTTGTATACGTTGTTATTAGCTGTTTGAATAATCCGGGAAAATAACAACATAAATTGACCGCAAGCTGCTGCAGGCCGCTTGCGATTGGCTGCTGCCGTTTTCCTCTACCTACACGATCCCGCCTCGCCGTACAGACACCATAAATACACACTGAGATCGATAAAGTTTAATAATAAATTGTTTTTTTGCGGTCTGGTCCGTTACCTTGACAGCTTTTTTTATATTGAAAAGCTACATTCATTAACCAACAAACGTCAAACTTAGGTATGTCTTTTGTTTTTATTTCCAATTAAATGAATACTAAGAAACAGATATTTGAAAATATAAATGTCATAGTTTGTTAGTTCTCTTCTCTCTACATTTTATCATCATACTTAATGAAATACGGAACCCTAAAAATGGCGTAACTTGTATTCGAAATTAACTAATAATGTAGACTGTTCACTCCGTGCTTGTAATAAACTAACAAGTTTTAAAATCGAGGTCGCTGATAACAACAAAATTGTAATTAGTTCAAAATGAGACAACTTGGATTAGGTACAGAAAAGTAAGACAAATGAGTTGCTAATAGTTGTAGTTGTTGTATGTCCGTACCCATTTTTGAAAAACTATACTGACTAAACGCAAATCAGACCCGTGCACTGAGGATTCTGCACAAACTGTCTTGTATATCCTGGGTTCTAACCAGTCAGCCAAACGGATAGAAACAGTTTCTTACTTACTTACTTACCATTACGACTACACATTTCGTAGCTACTTCGGATATTTACTTGTTCTATATTTTTTCTTTGATAATATGTCGTGAGACCTTGGTTAATGACTTTAGTGACTCTAGCTAGAGGAAGTATTAGGAGTTAATTGATAAAGAGTGAAGTAGATAAAAAAAGTGATTCCTTTCGACATAGGTATTTGACCAAAAATTTTTCACACCATCTAAGATTAATTGTTGTTTGTGTACATATCTTTAAATCATTTAAATTATAATTCAATATTGATTATTAGCTTTAGGTACTAACTTTTATCTAATACAGGAATCGTCATAAAGATTGTAAAGCATGATTTGGTGTAACTTATAAATTGACGTGACCTTAGAAATGACATGTGAATTGTTGGACAAAGCGTCGCGCGCGCAGCATTTAGATAACCCGGCCGTCGGCGCCCAGACAGCTCCGTTGCGCACTTTATATAATTATTATAATGTTATGATTTCATTGTTGCAATGTTCTGGCTGGACAATCAATAGCATACTTCGCAAAAAAGGGAGTAGGGACAAAACGGACATTCAGATTTTAATTTTGATTTTATGCTGTTTTTTAATTTTAGGTATTGACATAATAATATCACAACTTTAAAGATAAAGCCAAAATAACGAGGCAGTCTACTCTCGCACTCTTGCGGCTGGCAAAAGTCGTTCAAAACTGGCCATTTTTATACGAGCAAAAGAAATTTTAACATACTTACTCAAGCTTTACATTAATTGTAAGTACTTAGGTTAGGTTACACTTCGTTTGTTTTCTTTAGTGTAAAGTTGCAACATTTAATATTTTGTTGATTTACTCTTTATCACATATTTATTTTATTACATATATAATACCTATTACCTATTCATAACAACATAATGTGATTAGTAAATGTGATTTTAATGTTCGTTTTATTGCCTTTGATACTATTAACGTACCCACTAAAGAACCATTTAGGACATCTATTACAATCTGTTAAAAAATACTGTCAAAATTTGATAACTAGAAATATATCTTATATAATTGAAATACTAGGTGACATTTTTAACCGACTTCAAAAAAAGGAGGAGGTTCTCAATTCGTCGGGATATTTTTTTTTATATTTTTTTTATTTTTTTTTTTATGTGTGTTCGCTGATTACTCGAAGACGCCTGGACCGATTTGGAAAATTCTTTTTTTGTTTGAAAGGGTATAGTTTCCAGGTGGTCCCATTGCCAGCATATTTTGATCTGATGATGGAATCTGAGGGAAATCGAGGGCAACCCTCAAATTTTATTGGCACAGGTAATGTTTTTAGTACATTTTTCAAAGCTACACCAGTATTTACGTCTGGCAGTAAAAAAATATGACTGAGCTGATGATGGAAGGTCAACTCCTTAATGCTTAGGAGTTAAAGGATAATTCTTTCAATACTGAATGCACCTGCAGACTGGAAATTATAATTTCAGTAATTAGTGAGGCCTGCTGGTGATGGAAGGTCACCCTCATTATTAGACAAATGCTTTCAGTATAGCCCAAATTTGAAGTCGGATTTTTTTTGTTTAAAATTATTTAAGTTTTCCATTTGTAGTAGAGGGGCGCTACAACTAACATAAAGACATAATGATTGTATGAAAGAAAACTAAACATTATGTGGGACAATGCTCAAACGTTATAATAACAAATGAATGACTAAGGGTTGACTCAACTTAACAAAAGTACAATTAAGTCTCGAAATACGTCACTCTAACCCGCCTTTTTTAATATAAAAAGCGATTTACTGGCGAGTAAATAGTTTGTTACTACACGAGTTAATTGTAATTCTCATTTGATTGGATTGACCCTAATGCCAGCGTCAGTGCTGCGTGCCACTGCTGTTGTTAGACAGAGCAAATATTTTTGAATAACATGTTATACATAATGCAGTTTAGTGTCGGGTTTCTTCCGTGGATGTCATACGAGGCGACTAAAGATATAAATTGAGGTATATTTTAGGCGAAAGGCTACGAGAAGCTATGTAGCGTTTAGTGTTTTGCTTACACCATTCAAGAAAACTGCCGTGATGATGTAGGTATGTATGTACATACTATGTGTGTATAGTATATTAAGAGATCAAACTACATAGGTATAAATACAAAGTTTTAATGAACATAGCATTGGTTCAGCTAATAGTGCAAGAAATATCACGAAACCGGTTTACATACAATTTATTTTAATCGGTTTGTTGTTTCTAGAATGTTTTAATAACTTTGTTTCATTCGATCTCTTGGGCTTTCTGTGTTCCTAGTCAAGTCAACTAAGTAGCTATTCCTCACGTTAGTGTTAATCAATTCTAATTTATTAATTAATTAGTGTCATGCACGCCAAGCCACATGCCGTTACCTGCTGCCGTCGCGGTGAGCCGAGGGCGGTCGGCGCAGGAGCGGGGTCGTGGGAAGATGGGAGTCAAGGAGGAAGTCAACAATAAAAGGAAGTATCAATCGAGGTACAAAAGTCTAATCAATGTGTATTAGGCGATTTTCACACTGCAACGTATTACGGAGCGTCTTGCGTGTTAGGCACTTACGCGCAAACGCGCGTTGATGCGTTTCCAGTGTGTTGGACTTTGCTGGTTTACTATACAAACGGATATACTTACAAACAACGTAAGAACTCGCATTCCCGCTCTACGCTCCGTGATACGTTGCAGTGTGAATATCGCTTTACCAGTGACCTAGCACCGAAACTTCGTGGAAACGGCATCATCTCAAAGCTCAAAGTCGCTCAGCGAGCAATAGGAAGGGCTATGCTCGGAGTGTCTCTATGCGATCGAATCAGAAATGAGGTAATCCGTAGACGAACCAAAGTCACCGATTAGCAAGTTGAAGTGGCAACGGGCGGGCCACATCGCACGAAGAGCAGATGGCCTGTGGTGTCGAAAAGTGGAGACAACAGACCAGCAAGCACAGCGTAGGATTTCCACCTACAAGACTGACAGACGACCTTATAAAGGTCGCTGGAAGACGCTGAATTCAGGTTGCTTCCTACAGGTGCTTATGGAAATCTAAAGGGGAGAACCTATATTCAACAGTGGTCGTCTTATAGCTGAAATGATGATGCTTATCATGAGATATCTATCTTTAAATCGGTGATAGTAGGTACTTAGTGCAGCCACAGAATAGATAATAGTTGGTGCAGCTGGTACGCAAGCGGGCGGGGTCGCGCCGCGTCGCGACGGAGGTCAATAGGATAAGGCATTATCAATTTATTAAAAGGTGATTGATTAATGACGGAGCCGACAAGTGATCGCGATGCGTCGTAATATGTTGCTTCCGTGAACATAAAAGTTTTCCTTGTGTTATAATTATTTTATCGACGTCAAAACCATAATGTCCTTATATTTAGACGCAATAAGAAAATGACGCACATTATGCGTTATAATGTGCACATTATAAAATCGATATCTATACTATAATTGCATTCAAATTTCGCTTGTAACAGATGATATTGGAACACACATTCGACGCTTCTGGCGATGTAAGCTTGTGTCCTCGATACGAAATCGTTTTTGGAATGTCGTATTGCCGTCACTTTAGCCGTTCTTTGTAAGTCGTTAAAAACGTTATCTTAGTCATTATGAATATAGATAAATTTATGTACTTATGCGTCTTTGCTTAATTAGGGATTCAAAATACTCGCGATTATTTATGAAACTCACCCTTCGGGTTCATTTCTAAGCAACACTCGTATACAAATGTCTTTTATTATGCATCAGTGACATTCATAACTATTCTCTAATCGCTGTTTTATGCTTAAACTGTAGCTTGTCAGCCTTCATACCACAAACACTTCGTCTAGGTACAAAAAGTAAGTTCGAGGTAAATTTTGGCTCAGCAAAACATAACGAAATTCTCAGAACGCATATCAATTTGTATAATTTTTCGCACTAACAACATAATCTCAAGCACGCGACCTTCGCGTGTTTTGGCTTTGAGCGCGGTCGCCGCTCCGCCACAACACGGATACATACAGAAGGCAAACTCCATACAAAGTGTGCTCAAGCAACGCACACATACACGTGTGACAGACACGAGAACTCAGAACAGTTGGGACCAGACAAAGCGCGGTTGCTGTCCGCTTGAGACGCGCGTTTGTGAACGATTCTGAACCTTTTCCAAGAGTAACTGTCAGAACTGTGAAATTGTAACAAGTAACTTAAATGAAATGCCTTGAAAGTGTTTAAAATGGGAATTTATTTCACTTTAAATTACAATAATCAAGCATTTCGCTAATATCGAAATCGTCGCAAGATATGTTATATTATCATAATTTAAGTAACAATGACTTTAAAGTACAAATGTTCTAGTACCTGTAATAAATCAAACAACTAGACATCCCTAAGGCGACCGCCGAGCGTAGGCATGAAACGTAAAGTACAGTCAGGGAATTTGAATGTTTAGCAAGTTGACCGCCTTCATAATTTGTTCGCATTATAGGGCAAACTTCACCATAAAGTTCAATATTGAGTATTTATGTCATGCAACTGGCTGGAAATAGTAATAAGGCCAATTTTAGAAGTATCATAACCTGCTAAACGTCCAATTTTCCTGACTGTACTTAACTTGATTGACTTCTGTACGTATTTGTTTTGCGGCACACTCGAATATACTAATTGCACCATGTGGCCAGTAATGTATGGGGCGCTGGTTCCATAGATGGCAGCCGATGATGCTATGTCCGTCGTGCTTGTATTCGACCAAATGAGAATCAAATTTAGTCTCGGAATAAGTCACCCTTTGGGGCAGCGCAGACGACAGACTTTTGTGCGATCGAGTCTGAATGGCGCGCAGAGAGTTTCCATTCAGAGTTTTTATTGCGCCGCAGACTCGATCGCACACAAGTCTGTCGTCTGCGCTGCCCCTTAATCAAATCAATTTTTCACTTAAAAAGGGTATAAGAGTGACTTGTCCCAAGACTAAATATTAGTATTATTTGGTTAAATCAACCCGACGTACGGTCCGGGATCTAATTTGGCAAACTTTTAAGTAATAGGGTTTCGCGCATCGTTAACCACGGGAAGAGATAGGTACTTCTTACAACTTTTTCAAGTTAGATGCTGGGGTCTGTAATGTAGAGTTATTTTTAGGATTCTAGGGGTATATTTTGAGTGTAAAAGTATTCGTGTAAATGACCTTTGTACGACTATTTGTAATCTCGACGAGCTATTTTAAGAGTTGCGTTAATTTAAAATTTTTGAGCTAGGTATTTTAAGAGTCACGTTTTGAAGCGATCCCATTTGTTATTTACATAGTTACTTTACTCAAGGTTTAAATTGAATTTCGTCGGTTTGTTATACTGTGGTGATAGAATAATGATGTGATGCAGCGTATAGTCCGAGGGAGTGACGTACTGGGGATTACCGGCGAGCCGCCGACCGCGGCCAAAGGTGACCGACTAAGCTGAAGTCTCTCACTTTTACACTACAAACAAACAAGTAGATCTTGATGCTTGTTTTCTTATTTGTTCTTTATTAGAAACAGACAATGTTGAAGTATATTATGAGAGTATTTGCCAGTTTTTAAAGTTGCTCAGATCTATTTTAAGAATCTAATTCTCATGTTGTCTGTTACACAATTGGTTTTGAATCTGAATTGAGCGATTGGTCAGTTAGCTCGCGGCACGCGTATCAATATTGAAATTCAACACTAGATCAAATACAAACGAGGATATTATGTTTGATCGAACAACTGGGTTGTGTTGCTTTGTCCACAAATGGCTCACGACAACAACACGACACAAGCGGGGAAATGGCAAAGCCCTTTATGACGCTCGCCTCTGTGATATTGCACATTCATTAAATCAACTACGATAGGTGTACAAGAATAAGGATAAAACCTAACCAACAAAAAAATCGGCACAAGCTTTTTGCCGACTGGTCTATCGGATTCTTTTTCTAGGAAACCAAATGGAGGTACAAATATTTCAGCTCAGTCGGCAAGATTGCAAGATTTGATTAATTGAAGCAAATAAAAAACTTTAAAACGAATAAAAGCATGCAAAGTGATAATTTTCAAGTATAGTTTTTCAAATTTTGAAATTTGATTGACAGGAATGAAAGGACTGTACCCCCGCATAGACCGATGCAGGTATGGGGGCAAAAATGTTTTCTGTCGCAATTTGACGGAAAACTTTGTATTTAACGGCCTTATCTCAGTCAATCGTGTTTTGTTGACTTTCTTTATTATTAGTGCGTAATGTTCAAGAAATGTCTCATTTTTAATACAACGATTAATTGACCGTTCAGCTGCTGTCCATGTCCAATACCGATGAAAATTACCAGATGAAAAGCATTGCGTAAAACCACTGGCGGGATGCCTAGTACGGAATAAAATTGGGTTTGTTCAAGTCCAATTAGGATTTATAAAATAATGCCAGATATTTTAGCGTTTTGGTAAGATTCGTAAGTTATGCTATTAGGCAATGCTAATGATGCAGTCTGACACAATGATAATATCGATATTGATCGGACCGGATGAGATACGAGTAGCCAAGAGCAGGGAGTGTATGCAATAGATGGACAATTATTGCACTGTGGGTCCTGTCTGCAGTGAGAGTACCGATGATGTTGGCCAGCAAGGCGCGAGATAAACTATACCTGTCACTGTCTAACTAGAGAAGTCAGCCGGCTTAGCACGTCAGGGCGCGTGTAGAGATGCGCGCGAGAAAGACTGTACCTGTCACTGTCTCACAAGAGGCGTCAGAAAGTTACAGGTAGTCTACCCTGCGCGAGACAACTTGCGTATGTTGCTGTATGAAAATATAGGTCTACCCCGCGACCGTGTCGTCACGCGATGGTTAAGCCTACAGGACGTTAGACTCGAGTAGAAATAATCCAAGAAGAGTGAGATAAGGTAATGCATTGGCAAAGAGTATCGGTGGGATATGGCAAGGGTGGGTGTGTGGTCAGTCGTGGTTGTCGGCGAGATGCGCGTTGTCCGTGTAGTCGTCGTAGTCCCGCGTCGCGTCGAGCTCGTCTTCCCGCTCGTACTCCTCGGGGCCCTCCTCCGACTCCTCGACCGGCGCCGGCTCCGGCTCGCGCGGCAGCGCCGCCGATTCCTACCCACACACATGCGCCCGCGTCACTACGCTACCCAACACACTGTTATACTGTTAATCTCTACCCGCATGCATCAACTGGCAAGGTGTCACAATCGACCCCAACTTTGTTTTACCGAGTCACACTGTTATTTTCAACCCACATGTTATTGTTAGAAGTGTTTACTAACTGGACTCATTATTTCAATAGGTAAGACAGGTTAAACTAGTAAGCGTTGCCCAAGGCAAATTTTACGTTTTTTTATTCAAGGGGCGTTAGGTCGGATGTGTTTTAATTAATAATTCTATACAAAAGGTAATCAGGCCTTATATCTACATTTGATTATTTCCGTGCAGAAAAGAGGCAAATATAATAATAAGAGTCAGTAGGTATTGTCAATAGTTACAACCGTAATGAGAATGAGTCAATTTGGCTAGACCTTCACATCCGACCTCATGCCACTCGAGTTGAAGATGTCACAAAATTAGCTGTTTTACTAGTTACACTGTAAGTGTTGTTATATACTCGTTAATTTGAATACAGTCTTTGTTCAGCTGTTCAAAGAGATGACTCGATTACTCAGAGAGCTACGTTATTACGTCGTTAAAATAAACGTCTGTGCAAAAGTACTTACCAAAACCTAAAATTTCCGTAGAGACTATTTACATTATTATTTTTATTAACAGTGCCTTCCTGATTTATTTTAGAGACCTATTTGTGGGATAATTTTCATGACTCAATGTCCTAAAGAAATACATTTCGTCATGAACGTCTGCTAATCTGTAGGGCTATTGTCTAACGCACTAAAACCTACATCGGTTTCACGGAGGAAAGCAAACTAGATCTCAAGCGCCGTGGTAAACTGCTTTCGTCTAAAAAACTGGATTATGAATTGTAAGAACATATATTAGTAAGTCAAAACTCAAAAATTCAAATAAGTATGGATATGGGCTGTGGTTGTGATGATGTTCCGTGATAGCATATTCAATTTCAAAGCGGAGTTTGGTTTCAACTGTGAAATTGAAACCAATGTAGATTTTTAGTGCGTTAGAAGTTAGAAAACAGTCCAGCTGATTGCGTCTGCCGTAGAGGTTCGTATCATCTCTTTGAAGTGACTAGTTCAGTGAGTTAGCATGGAGCAAGACTACTGAGTCTTCAGCAGTAGTCAGCTGGTACCTTGGTGGGGCGCCAGCCGCAGCCGGGCAGCGGCAGGCCGTCGGGCCCGAGCGGGCACGGCGCGTCCAGCCCGGGCACGCCCTGCTCGCCCTTGTCGCCCTTGTCTCCCTTGCGCCCGCGCTTGCCCGCCGGCCCCTGCAACAGCGCGCGATGCACTAGCGGCCTCTGCTTGGTTGCCGTACGATACGAGCAGATGCGATGCACATTGGGTTAGTGAAGCCGTGCAAAATGAGATCAACGAAAATTAGAGACGTTCGAAAAATCGAAACGGTCGGATGCAGGAAACAGAAAATGGTGGAAGGCCGTGCGTTCCTGCACTTACGGGTTCTCCCTTATATCCCTTGTCGCCCTTCGGGCCCTGCGAGGGAAACAACACATTAGCGCTCGCCCACTCTCACACGGCCCTAAGTACCCGCTACCTACCTCTTGTCCCGGGATGCCGTCCGTGCCCTGAAAAGCGGTAAGGCGGATTAGTGGTTTAGTGGGTGAGTGGGGTCGGCGGGGGTCGGGCACGTACCGGCAGGCCGGGGTCGCCGCGCTCGCCCTTGCTGCCCGGCTCGCCCTGCGCGCCCTGCACACACAACTCGGTCACACACAGCGGTTTATGCAACACAAACGCAGGCGGCGGCGACACTCACCTTCATGCCGTCGAGTCCCGGCGGGCCCTGCAACAAGCGGGGCGTCAGCGGCGTCGAGCGCGGGCGGAGGCGGAAGAGAAAGACCAGTGTGCACGGCATGCAAATTTTATTTTCCTCAAAATAATTTGTAAACAACAATATTCTTATGCTCTTGTGACGTATGGTACAAATGACAACTTTCGATTCTCATAAAAAAACTAAATCCTTAACAGTAAGCTTACAGAGTAGAGTAGGGTAGAGTACAGAGAGACAGACAGGAATATTTATACGAAGAACGATAGAAGATATACACTTAGAGTAGAGGATAGCTTACGACTATCAGATATGATTTTGTACATTCCTCGTTAGATATAGTTATTACTCATTCTTATAATTAAATTTACATATGTATTATGTAAATGGCAATGGATATAATAGGAAAATGTTCGAATAATACATAATGACAAAGATGAGTACGCACGAGTCAACATTAAAGTACATAACATTAGGAGGGGTGAGGGGCGCGGGCGGCGCCCCTCGGACGGTAACACCCGGGGCGCGCGCGCGCCGCCGCGCCGCCGAGCGCGCCACGCGGGCCACAAGCCGCACAAGCGCCACACGCGACTCATGTATCACACGCGCCACACGCGACTCAAGTATCACATGCGTCACACGCGCCACTTGCGCCACATGTGCTATACGCGCCACGCGCAATACACGCGGATCGTGAGGTGTAGCAAAATTGAAAAAATAATTCGTTTGAATGCCGATTTTTTTCAAATTTAATTCGTACACTCTATGTAAGCGCAGTTTTTCAATGTTTTTTTGTGAAAGAAACAATAAAAATTTACAAATCGACAAACTATTCAAACGAAAATTCCTCGTTTCTTTTGCTCAAACTGGCATGGTCATCAAAATTTTAAACATTGTAATTAGGTAACGAATAATAGCTTCACCCAAATGATGTAATTAGGTCGTGACTTTGGCGATTATGGAGTCGAATAAAATCAGCGTGTGGGCGCACTCTTTTTTTTAATGTATAATAATGTATGGCGTAGGCGCACTCGGCGGCGGCGGGAGGCGCGGGGCACAGATTACTAAGTACCTACTGTCACACACACACGCGGCAGGCGCCTCATGCACACACTCACACTGACATACAACGGCCGCACCGTTTAGATAGGTAGCACATAGGACAAAATAGTTAGGAAAGGTACATACGATACTGAGATTATGAGCGGTCACGGAGCTCAATAGTTACATCCACCGATAAGGCGCCGGCGCTAGATTTACCCTTTTTACTGTTTCTCACATTGAATAACACCTCTCATTCTCCCGTGATATCTTAAGAAGATAAGGATATAGGTAATGTTAGGCGACGGGTTAGCAACCTGTAGCTATTACACCTCATAACTTAAAACCTAAAAGTTGTACTAGATTATGGCTGCAAACCTTAAAATAGTCATGGTATTCTCCAGTAGCGTTTTGTGACCCTGTCTACCCCGTTTGGGATTACAAGCGTGACAATGCTATGTTTGCATCATGTCATTTACATTTTTTATTAGTTTAATAGCCCATTGTGAATGAAATCCGAAATGAAGGCAGGATTTTCCATCCTTACAAGATTCTGTTTATTTTACCAAGTGCCTCATTCAACAGTTCATTTCCATATTACAAACAAGTTTAGTGTAAAAACAATTTGGTCGCATTAGCAATGCGACTTTGACAGGGAATCTGCGCCGGCGCCGCCGGTACGGATCCTCCGCTTCTTTCTTATATACAAAAATCATCGTAAACACTTTTAAAAATAGTCGCTCTGTCTGACTATTTATTTACAATAATTGTTTTGGTACTATAACCTTAACATTATGACTATGATGAAGAGACAATACAGAGAAATATGAACCTTGAGAAATCCATCTTGCACTAACATTTGTGAAAAATACCTTTAGTAGAGATTGCCAAATGCAAAAGACTTTTCACTTGTCGATCAATTTGGTTTCTCAGACAAACGTTAGTGCAAGTGCATGCAAGAATCGAAGATGTATTTATGAGACATGATTATGATTAGGTTGAAGGTAGTATACATACAAATTGGTTTGCAATAAAATTGATAAATACCTCGAAGTTACATCGGCGGTCGGCGCGCGCGCGGCGGCCGCACTGCGCGCGATTTTACATACATTTTTGGCTCAGCCTACTAAACTTAGAATCATACAAAGTTACAGTCATATCATAGTTTCTATTACAAAAAGAAGAAACAATAATTTAGTCAGTTAACAACGTACACTAATTCAAAATGATAGCGCTATTTCGGCTTTACAATGGGAGCATCGAGTCGGCCGCTGTGCAGTGAGCGCGTTGCACCTCGCAGCCGGCCAGCAAGGGACGCAGCCCGCGGTATAAATAGTGTCAGCAAATATAAAGAGAAAGAAAGTGATATTTACATACGACGCCGGCTGTCGTCACTTAGACCGGCCGTACTCGATGCCAGCGACTAGCGGCGAGCGAGAGTGCCGGTGAGTCACTTCTACGTCCAATGAAACTTTGCCTCACTCTCAGATGAAAGGTAAGCTTTGTCGCATGTGATGGAAATATCTTTCAACACCTCTCAATTGCGTCGCTGGTCACACGCGTCTAGTACTCTGCTAGAAACAGAACGCATTCAATGTGTCTAATTGGCTTGTTGCCTCATGCATTTTTAAAAAGTCATGTGAATGTTAGAGACTGGATTATCCGACTGTACAGTCTTAGCTCAACATAATCAGAAACTCCTTGTGTTCATATATCCCTGGTGTTTTGTTTAACGTCATCAAATGAGTCAACAACCCAACCAGCGGCCGGAGATGCTCGCAGCCGACGCAACTTAACCCTAGCTCGATGTGTTCAGCCACCTCGGCACGTAATGAAAATATCTTTACACAGATCTGTAACACTTACGCTAGGTTTGGTAACGTCGCTTAGGTCTAGCTTACTCCAACGTACGTACAAATATTACAATTTACAGGGCAGCGGGCGGCGCGGCGGCGGCGCGGGGGCGGCGCGGCGTCACTACGTAAAGGCGAAGTCGGGTGGCCAACGGTTGTCCTGCGCCACCACACCCGGGTTAGTATCACACCGCGCGCCAACACCAACTCGCTCAAGTACCCGAGCTTCTTGTGTTACATCCTAAGGTTACATCAAACAGCCGTGGAAGTGTCATGGCACGGATAGTTTTCTCAAGTACATTACCCGAGCAAGAGGCGATTATGTGTGCTTCAAAGTGAAACACAGATTCAGCAATCACCATCGGTCCTTTATTGGTTTGCATGAAAATCACGATACGCCTTAATGTACTGCATGATTCGTTAGATTACACTATTAATACTGATTCCACGATGGTAGGAACTATCAAGTTCTGTATAATATCGTCACTAATACGTATAGCAAATTTTACTGACACTTCGTAACCTTAGAGAGTAACACCTCAAAAGTGCTCGGGTCTGGCAGCCGGTGTTGGAACTGCGTCACACCATTAGTGCTCTAATCAGAGGTCGCCGAGGAGCAAAAAGCATTGTCATCAGAAGCAAAGTTTAGCTATCTTATCAGCAGTAGCTTAAAATATCAAGGTTAATCGTGCATTAAAATGTCCGAAAGTCATGACACTGTGATTCGTTTTGTCTTGTAAACTGATGCCAATACTGCTGTTCAGAATTCTTTTCTCTTTCTGCTCCTCAATGACGGAATCAATCTCATGCTGCTACTCTCGTAGTCCAACTACCAAGACAGTTATTGGAGAGGTGAGTCGTGTTAGTGGTCTGTGTTAGTGGTATGTCAGGGCGTTGGTCTACTGCTTCACTTTGCTGGTGGTCTTACCCTAGTGCCGAGGTCGCCCGGCCGCCCCGGCTCTCCTGGCTCGCCTGGTAGGCCCACTGGACCCTGGAAACACATTTTTGTAGATCAAGCATAGACGCCAACTTGGATCCCGTGCACAAGAAAGTGCTGTTATAAGAGGCTATCCATCTTAGCATCTAGGGTTGGCAACCTGCTTGCAATCTTTTGCTTTTCGCTTTATGTAAAGTACGTCGCTACGTACTTGCTTATTTGATTTTCTTTGGTTATGGCTAATGGCTATGTAATTAGCACCTGTTTGCAGAAGGCACCAGATTAGAAACATGCAGTAATAGCTTACCGGCAGTCCCATTGGCCCCGCGTCTCCTTTCTCGCCTCGGTCCCCCTGAAATAAGGAAAGAGTAGGTACTTGTTACTTGTATAGTGGCTATACCTATTGTTTATTATTAGTGTCAATATGACAGATCAAGGTCGATATATTTACATCAGTATCCGTGCAAAGCCGTGGTGGGTCTAGTGTCCAGTAAAACTTTATCGGCAGACGCCTTACTCGCAGCTGTTTCGAGTTGGTGTACTTACGGTCTTCCCGCGGGTGCCGGGCTCGCCCTTGTCGCCCTTGATGCCGGGCGGGCCGGCCACGCCGGGCGCGCCCACCGGGCCTGGCGCCCCCGGTGGCCCCATCATCTGGAACACAGGCACTCAGATCAAACTCTGCGCTCTTACGAAGTCTATAAGCCTTACAACACGTGCACTCATACGGGGACTATAAGTCTTGCGACGGCAACCAGCGGTGTAGTGCGATAGCCGGCGCAATTTCAGATCCATTGTGTGGTTACAGCTTCTCGCTTTCATAGTAAGTTCAAGTTTGCATAGTAATTTACATCATTTTATAATTTTTTTAGTTTTATCATTCTCTTATTTTAGTGAGAGAGATTTTAGGGGAAGAGGACACACATTTTACCACTATCCATAGATAACCCACATGTATGGGTTTGAAGACAAAAAAAGAGTCATAATTTTAAATATGGGGAATCCCCAGAACTTTCTGTTTAATGTCTTAATCCGGTTGACAGGATACATCTACTTACCAAGTTTCAACAGTATATTTCTTATAGTCTCGGAAAAAAGTGGCTGTGACATTCAGACGAATAAATCAACAGGCAAATGTGACAAATCTATAAAGGTTCCGTTTTTTCTAATTTGGCTACAGAACCCTAAAAATGCTCGCAGCTCTCATGGCTGCATGTGTCCATAATCTGATTAAAACAAACCCCCAGTGCAGTAAGTGCTGCACATGCACATACAAGTCACGCCAAGAGCATAAGTAGTGGTGGGAGTTGAGTCCTCTCTAAAAGCCCTATTCGAAGGGTCAGTTTATAACTCATTGGATTACCACAAGCCTGGGCCTAAGGCCAGCCTCTCCCTACATCAAAGTATAAAGGTACCATCGAACCTCTTGATTCCTGATCCACCGTAGAACCTATTTACAGTGAACGTCATAGTGATATTGCATTGCTCGCAAAGTAAAACCTTTGTTACGTTTATTGTGCAAATGTTCTGCAGTGGGTCAGGAATTAGTTGGTTCGACTGTATGATCCACGGCGCATAACTTTACGGACAAGTTTCATATCATAATACTGCGTTTATACGCCCGTCGATTAGGACTGCTAATCAATAAAGGCCCAATCAGACGGTTCATTTTTCTTTCATTTTCGCCTTTCATTCGGTACTATTCACTCGAAATGACACGTCTGAACACGGAATGAAACAAAACTGTCGAATGATTCACTAGAAAAATGAAGCAATCACTCGGATGAACGTTTATCCGAATGAACCGTCTGATTGGGCCTTTAAGGATCCTTTCGTTACCTTGAAAGTCCAAGTGAAAATCACTCGTAGTGAAATAAACGAATACCTCAAAGTGTCATTCAAGGCTCGATATAACGACGTTGGTGTATCCGTTTAACACACCATGAGTGATTCTCACAGAAGTTTTATGTTTAAAACACGAGAGATACATTTATTTCATTATGTTTTCGTGACCTTTCCCACTGCATCTCGCGTAATTCTGATAGTGCAGTATTGAAATAGCAATTCGGAATTTTGCCAGTAGCTAGTGACGAAGATAACGTCACGGTAATTCTGTTAATAGACCGTCTAAATGCGTTATTGTTGGCTAATAATAAGAATAACTCGTGACTATTGATGCAGGTATGTAGCCGGTGAATGAGTAATGTTATCTTGAAAGGTAATGAGTTTTGTGATTTATTCAGAAGCTGTAAGAAAGATTCAAATTAACATCACAATGTAGAGTTATGTCTAATGTTACGTGGGCGTTATTCAAGGAAAGATTAAAGTTATTTGTTGATAGCACAACCGGATATGGTGTGACTTATAAGGAAAGTAAGTTTTATCAAAAATGAGCCGTTTTGTGCGGCCAATGACATTTTATAATGTTAGTCACAAAACTAAACAATAGTGAACACTGTATTCAACAATATTGCGTTGTGTTTGCATAATGTGAATCATATCCTGACATCATTTATATTTATTTTAGTCCAAATATGATTTCTCTTTTATTATACTCCGAATAATTTGCATTTTGCTAAATGCTATTTACATAATCATTTACATTTTTATATAAACTCAACTTTCGATATTCTTAACTCATAACTTTTGATTCACTGACTAGTATACGAATACTTTAAAAAAATGTTTTCCGTTTGTTGCTTATTAGTAACCTGCGTGAGGTCGGGTCAGAATGACACGTTTCCATTTCGGATGTCGTACGAGGTGACTCAGGAAATAGGTTTAGGTATGCTTTAGGCGATTAGGCTAGCAACCTGTCCCTATTGTACCTTTTCCATCTGTTTTCAAATCTAAAATTATGGCAGAAGTTTCTACGACTTCCTGCCGTTCCTGCGGCTTTTACTGTATCGCATTTCATGTCCTCTGCATACTCCATTTTGGAACACAGGCGTATGTATATTATGATTACTAATAAGTAGACAATACTTACAATTTCATGCCCGTACAGCTCGTAGCCAGTGCCGTCTCCCTGCAAGTTCAACAGTGGCTATAAGATTAACGGTTCGTGGGCTGACGGAATGTGTCTCGTGTTGAGGTCTCTCCACACCTGACGTGAATTTAGAATATCAATAAACCATTTAAATGCCTACGCAATAACAGATACAAAGCTAAAAAGAGCTAACGGTATCAATGTGCCGACGTTTATTAACCTTTGACACAAAAAGAAAGATGACCGTGGTTCGGAACTCTGGAACGGGGGAACCAATTATGATCTATGTTTATAATTTAATGCAACTGTTCTTAGCTTTGGAATTATGTGTTTGTCTTTATTCGAAGTCTGATCAATAGCTTTTAAGATATTGAAATTTGAAAGCAAAATGACTTTTACAGAAGGTTTACAGTAAAGTTGTTGTACTCGTTACAGACGGTGTATACGTTTTGTAGGGAGTGCTTTACTTTACAAGTTTAATTTTACTAGTGACTTGAAAATTCTACCTTCAAATTAGACACGCCATTGCTAGCGATTACGGTCACTATGAACTCATGATGATAGGGGCAGTAGGACGTTTCAGATATTTTGGCACATTTCGCCACGACAGATATTAACGCTGGTGCTCTTTTCATGAATGTTTTTTAAAATTCCTAGACATTGAAACTGTGACGCATTAGTTATTGCATAGGCATATTTTTGATTATGAGTTGTTATTGCCAAAACTGCGTCGTCAGCCGGCTTAGCACAGCAGGCGCGAGTAAAGATGCGCGCGAGATAGACTATACCTATCACTGTCTACCTAGAGACGTCAGAAAATGACAAGTAGTCTATCCCGCGCGTGATGTTTCGCGTGTGTTCCTGTGCTAAGCCTACAGGTGCGAAGAGACCCTGCCAGGCCGGAGTCGATAGTTACCTGCCGCCTCCTGAGCTTCCTGTATTTCTAGTGTCCGCCGCCGCGCGCGCCGCCACCGGGAACAGAAGCAAACAGCGACATGTTAGCATGGTGATTACTAAGCAATACCTAAAGACCCTGTGTTGTCTGGGTTTAGAATAGCACCTCTCCGTTCCTTCCGTGTGTATCGAAAGAACCGACTAAAGAAACAGGTTTAGATGTATTTTAGGCGATAGGCCAGCAACTTGACGCTATTGTACTTCTTTTTTTCTTTGCCACGTCTGTCTAATTCATTATTATTTTAGCTTCTAAAAAATATTATACTCCTTTGTTACTAGCTGCGGCATTCCAGAGGACCTTGAAGATTACTCAACATAAAATAAATAATGTTCATTAAAATTTTCGTTAGTAAGGTATTGTTGTTTGATATTTTAAAGTGTGCTTTGAATACTAACAATCCTGTATTTTACATGTTCCAATCCGTTCAGACAGAATTTTCAATGCAGGTTCACGGCCTGGGTATAGGATTTTTGAAATTAGGAGAAATACTTTTGACGTTGTGAATAGCATATCTTTCGAAGTAACCAGAAACGTTGGCGATAGGTATTGTGGTTTCAATTCCGCGTAGTGGCGGATCGCTAACCGGTTATGACAACGGGAACTTCCTCAAGGTGACTTTAAAGAATACCTAGATTCGTTTGAAGTCTTGTGCCGTCATGAGTGAGGTTCTTTATTTAGCAAAAACTGCTCAGAATGTGGTCTTAACTAAAAAGTTCATACAGAATGAGAGATGACATGACTTTGAAATTTCGTATACGAGTAGATTTCCTTGTAGCGTTTCCTTGTAGGAAGCTAGTTTTACGGATGATTATAATAATATAACATTCATTATCATTGCTACTCATGGCTGGCACAGCGCGCTGGTGTACGATGTCAGCACAGGACGTTGCTCACCGAGTCTCCCTTGTCGCCCTTGTCGCCCTTGAGGCCGGGGTATCCGGGGGGCCCGGGCAACCCCGGCGCTCCCAGCATGCCCGGGGAACCCATGTCACCGTAGTCGCCCTTCTCACCCTTCGGACCTATCTCGCCCTGGAAAGTGGAGAGTGATGTGTTTGAAAGTTTTAAGGTGGAAGAATGCTTTTACTTAGAACTAGGAAGTATGTACATTTGAGGGAATGTGTTGCATTGTTAACAACAGTGTTAGTGTGCTTACATAAAGAAACTTTGGTTTTAAATGTCACATTAAAACCGGCCAAGTGCGAGTCGGACTCCCGCACTGAGGGTTCCGTACAAACCAATTACAACGCCATCTAGTGACAGATTTTCGAACTAATGATAAATTTTAACTTTATTTAATAAAAAAAAACTACTTGATAGATTTTGTTCAAACCAATTTTCGTTGATAGTTTTTATGGTAATGTACATCATATATTTTTTTTAGATTTATCACTCTTTTATTTTAGAAGTTAGAGGACACAATTTTTTCAACTTTGGAAGCATCTGTCGCACAAACTATTCACTTTAGAAAAGTATGATCTTAGAAACCTCAATATCATTTTCAAAGAGCTATCCATAGATACCCCACACGTATGGGTTGGATGAAAAAAAAAATTGAGTTTCAGTTCCATGTATGGGGAACCCTAAAAAATTATTGCTTTTTTTTTAATTTTGTGTCATAATCTTAATGCGGTTCACAGAACACATCTACTCACCAAGTTTTATTAGTATAGTTCTCATAGTTTCTGAAAAAAGTGGCTGTGACATACGGACAGACGGACAGACATGACGAATCTATAAGGGTTCCGTTTTTTTGCCATTTGGCTACGGAACCCTAATAAAAACGATGTAGATTTTTGGTGCGTTAGACAATAGCGCTGCGGATTTCCGCCTCAAACAAATTGTACCGACCTCAGGTAGGTATAATATTTAAAATTATGTTGACTAATGCGCTAACTTATAAAGAACAGCTTCAGATTTACCTGTTTCTTTATGCAAGTTGATCCTGCATCGGTCGGTACCAACCCGCTCAAATTTGTCTGTGCCGGAAACTTGTTTCTACATGAAAGCACCCTCAGTATCTATTCTGGAAATTAATCGATTTATAAGTAACGCAGTAGACACATACCGGTTTGCCAGGTGGTCCTTGCACTCCAGGCTCTCCGTTGAGCCCGTCGAGGCCGGGCGGCCCGCGCGGGCCCGCCTCGCCGCCCTTGCCTGAAACAGCCGGCAGGTTAGACTCCGCGCGCACAGGGCGCGAAGGAGCGGAAAGTAGCGAGGAGACAGGTCAAGAGATACTTGTCTAAAGTAGTTTATGACAGTATCAATTAAAATATGAAATCAGGTTCTCAGCCGACAGGGTGCGAGTAGAGATGCGCGCGGAATAGACTATACCTGTCACTGACTAACTAGAGACGTCACAAAGTGACAGGTAGACTATCCCACGGGCGAAACGACTCGCGTTTGCTGCTGTACTAGGTCTATAGATGTAGACAAGAGCTCTAATCTTCATCAATTTGAATGATAGTAATTTTACAGACTTACTTAAGAATAAAAAAAAAATATCATGACGTATAATCGTGTTGTTTATTAGACATAAGATGGAAGAGTAAATAAGTATTTGAAACTGCTATTCAGAGATTTTAGAATCTAGTTTGCTGTTGGTCTTAGATTAGAAAGGTCAGTACAGAGTTAATAAGGCTTGCTGGTGACTCACCTGGAGCGGCGGCGCGGCGCGGGGCGTCGTTAGAAGCCAACTACCGGAAGCTACTAAACTACATTAGTCGTCACTTGTACCATAAACACGTCACTTACACTACGACACACAGGCAGCATGCAGCGTGCGAGCCGGAGTGGACAGCACAGTCGACAGAAGTTATGGAAGAACAGATTGACGACACGTTCCTTCGCATTCGAAACATAGTCGCAGCGCTCTTATGGGCAAGGGCAGCGCGGATACAAGCTCCGAGGCGGCTCTGAATTCTGAACGCTCTTCAATCGGCGTCTCCGCTTTTGGTCCAATTCCACGAGTCGGTTTTTTGTTGCATAGGTAACGTGTTTTTACCTGGACGGAACGGGACGTGAAGTTTTTCATACTAAAAGGTATCCGAATGTGTCTACGTCACGAATACACGGCAAGGACGAGGCAGGTTCCCTAGCGACGAGAGAACATCATCAGTGCCCTTTAGCACGTTCCATACGTTTTGCACATGCCACTGAAGTCCGATAACTTCGTGCGTGAAAATCCCAAGGAATGAGAGACAGAAGCGAGGCTCAGACGTCTCTGTCACCGCCTCCCATCTCCAGGGAAGATCACGCACTCGGTTGTCGAGCTATAGTGACTATCACGCGGCCGCACGTTGCGTATGCGTTAGAATAATTTCACATATCAAGAAATCGTCCTGTCTCCGTCCTAGTCTCTTTAAACACGTTACATATTTATGTGGGTGTACGTGTCGAATTGGGGTAATTTAGATTCGGCGAGGCTTGTACCCGCTGCGCATGCGGCTGTAGTTACCCGCTTGCCGCGCTTGCCGCGCGCGCCCTTGTCGCCGGGCGGGCCGGCGGGCCCGGGCGCGCCGGAGTCTCCCCGCTCGCCGCGCGCGCCTTCCGCGCCTGCACACACGCGCATGTCACACCCACAAACACCAAATACTCCAAGCCTGTTCTACTGACTACTGCTGTACTACGTCCATGTGTGCTGTGGTTACCGGATTGCTTGCGCCCTCTGGGCCGGCACACACACCCACAAACACCAAGTACAACTCCAAGCTTGTTCTACTGACTATACTGCTCTAATGCCAACTACATCCATGTGTGCTGTGGCTATCGGTTTGCTCGCGCCCTCCGCGTCTGCACACACGCGCGCACGTCACTTCCACAAACACTAAGTACTCTAAGGCTGTTCTACTGAAGCTCTAACTACATCCATGCGTGCTGCGGCTATTTGCTCGCGCCCTCCGCATATGCACAGACACACACACAAACATCAAATACTAAAGCCTGTTCTACTGAAGGTCTACTACTACATCCATGTGTGTTGTGGCTATCGGTTTGCTCGCGTTCTCTGCGCTTGCAAACACGCGCACATTACACCCACAAACACCAAATACTCTAAGGCTGTTCTACTGAAGGTCTACTACAACATCCATGTGTGCTGTGGCTATCGGTTTGCTCGCGTTCTCTGCGCTTGCAAACACGCGCACATTACACCCACAAATACCAAATACTCTAAGGCTGTTCTACTGAAGGTCTACTACTACATCCATGTGTGCTGTGGCTATCGGTTTGCTCGCGCCCTCCGCGCTTGCACACACGTGCACGTCACGCCCACAAACACCAAGTACAAAGTTCCAAGCTTGTTCTAATGCCTACTACATCCAGCACTGGTACTGTGGCTATCGGTTTACTCAAGCGCACAAGGTTGCACTCTTTTTTCTCGAGTTCAAGGTTCAAGTGGATATCATTGTTTGCAATTCGCTGAAGATTAGAATAACCATGTGGACACTCATCGGGCAGTAAATGCTGCAAAAATTACTGAATCTACTGTAGTCCCAGCTAAAAGCTCGTGATGATCCTCAAGCAATCCAATAGACACAGCACCCAAACCACAACTATAACAAAAATAAAACTGTCTACTGTAAGCTGTCCCGAAGTCCTGGAAATTAGTGAGCTCTGACGCCTGATGCTGCCTCCACCACTTTTAGTGTGTTAGTGCTGTTAAGTGGTGCGGTGGGAAGCGAGTGGGGCGTACCAGGCGGGCCGGGTGGACCGGGGGGGCCCTCGATGATGCCGGTGGGGAACGCGTCGCCCTTCAGCGTCGTCGTGAAGCCTCGCTCGCCCTTATCGCCGCGGTCACCCTGGAACAGCGAGACCATTCGTCAGCGGTTGAGGATAATAAGCGACTGAAGACCCCGAGCCTGATTGCAGTTGTTGATTGATCAATGATTTTGTCAACATAATCTATGTATATAAATAAAAATGAATTGCTGTTCGTTAGTTCGAGAACGGGTGAATGGATTTGGCCAATTTTAGTCTTGAAATATTTGTGGAAGTCTTGGGAAGGTTGTAAGTCTTTAAACGGTGAGAAAATTTCGAAATCTTGCGAAAAAAAACTTGCCAAAGCGGAACGAAGTTCGCCGGTCGAGCTAGTAATTAATAAACATTTTCCAGCACAAGTAGGATCACTTTGTCATCTTCCAGAAATAAGTAACAAGTTCGTCTCGTTTAACAAAAACATGGTTTCAAGTGAGTATCAAGCAAAACAAATGCTTTTCGTGATTGTTCTACTATAAATATACAAGCGAAACGTTCTCTTCTCTTTTTATTATGCTAATCATACCGACAAGTCTCTTTCTTCAGAGCGCCTCACTAGGCGCTCTTTACACTTAAAGAAATCGGTCAAGAATTGGCCAATTTGTTTGCGTATTAACGCGAAAAATTGTGTGGAAACTGTGTCGAACGCGGCAGTTGTGCTAACATGCCACTTGGAGGCGCTGTCTAAGTTTCCATACCATTCTTCGCGTTAATACGCAAACGAAATCGACCTTATCTTGACTGATTTTTACACTAGACTCTCTGAGGCAGCTTGTAAGTGGTGGTTTACCTTGTGTCCCTGAGGTCCGCTGGGTCCGAGCGGTCCGGCGGGCCCGGCAGGCCCCGGGGCGCCGGGCGGGCCGCTGGCGCCCGCGGGCCCCGCCGGCCCGGGACGCCCGTCGTGGCCTGGGAGCCCCTCCGGTCCCGCGCCCCCCGCAGGTCCCGGCGGGCCCGGCTCTCCTGGCTCGCCCTGCAATGCCGCAGCCAAATATTTTAGTGACATTAATTTCAAATTGGCGAATTCCTTCCTATTTGCAGTGGTATTTAATGTCAAAGACTAAAAGCATGGTCTTGCACGTTTTCATAATTATTTTTATGTTAATTTCCTAAAAGTCTTAAAATAAGAAAAGGGATTTTTTATAGTAAGAACACAATGGGACTTGAATTGTACATAGTACTTTGTCAATACAGTTTCACAGGAGTTCGCTGTTTGCAAGATTTAGTTGACATATTTCGTCTAAATAGTAGGGCATTTAATGAGACAATTAATTTAACGAGAATAAGTATTTAACATTAGTCAAAGATAAAGTAATAGTAACTACGGGCAGAAGCTTAGTAAAGAACAATGCAAGACATGAGCAAAAAAACCGGCCAAGTGCGAGTCGGACTCCCGCACTGAGGGTTCCGTACAAACAGATTACAACGCCATCTAGTGACAGATTTTCGAACTAATGATAAATTTTAACTTTATTTAATAAAAAGAAAACTACTTGGTAGATTTTGTTCAAACCAATTTTCGTTGATAGTTTTTATGGTACTGTACATCATATATTTTTTTTAGATTTATCACTCTTTTATTTTAGAAGTTAGAGGGGGGGGGACACAACTTTTTCAACTTTGGAAGCATCTGTCGCGCAAACTATTCACTTTAGAAAAGTATAATGTTAGAAACCTCAATATCATTTTTAAAGAGCTATCCATAGATACCCCACACGTATGGGTTGGATGAAAAAAAAAAATTTGAGTTTCAGTTCCATGTATGGGGAACCCTAAAAAATTATTGCTTTTTTTTTAATTTTGTGTCATAATCTTAATGCGGTTCACAGAACACATCTACTCACCAAGTTTTATTAGTATAGTTCTCATAGTTTCTGAAAAAAGTGGCTGTGACATACGGACAGACGGACGGACGGACAGACGGACAGACGGACAGACGGACAGACGGACAGACGGACAGACATGACGAATCTATAAGGGTTCCGTTTTTTTGCCATTTGGCTACGGAACCCTAAAAACAGAAAGCGGTAAATCAGTTAAAAGAAGCAAAACCGTTGTATCCAACTAAGTACGAAAGCTTACTATTGCAAAAGCGCACTTGCGTTTCAGTAGATTCTATGAGAACTTAGGAGTTAGAAGTCATGAAGATCTTTTTGAAGAGACTGGCACCTGTTAGTTAGAAAGCTGTCGAAGTGGTCACTGACCTTCAACTGTATGATGGTATTTGCGGAGATGTTGTGCCCAGCCGTCTGCAGCCCCTACGACGCAAGCGCATCAGTACACACACAAACACAACAATGCAAGCCTCTACCGCTACACACACAAGTGCAAACAACAGCCTTGGTCTACTCAATACTCCATCAATTGTCTTAATGTTGGTGACCTGTAGAGTTGGCACGTGCGTGTCTCAAACAAAATGAAAGAAACTATTTCAGATTTAAATTAGTTTCTCTCGCTACTAGTTCTTGATTTAGAAGCAGCTGTACATAATTTTTACACCACTAGGCTTAGCACAGCAACACGAATGAGATGAGGTGCGCACGAGACTGTAATTTTCTGATATCTCTTGTTAGACAGTATAGATCAAGTGTAGTTTATCTCGCTGTAACTCGATACACGCCTTGCTATGCTAAGCCAGCAGTTGTTCAACAATGCCAATTAGTTTCACATAATCAATCCCAATAAGTGATTTCACTAAAATAGTTAATCAATTAGCAAATGTTGACTGTAGAACTACTGCAAATATAATGGACAAAACAGACATTTATCACTACTCCCGTTATGTCGTATCAGGGGATATGGACGATAAAGGTATGTTTGAGATTTCGACTACATGCACCAGCAGAAGGTGAAGAAATATTGTATGTTGACGATTTGCCGTTAGCAACTCGAAACAGGTCAAAAATGGTGCTTTAATCTTCAATTTTTTTGTTCTTGGCAACTAATATTGTGTTTTCTGTGCATAAAGTCTGTAGTTGTAGTCGTATGTTGTCAGGTTCATCGTGACAGCAGCATGACCCAACGACCAGTCATATACGTCTTCTGCTGCTGCTTGCAGTCGAGATCAAAACATACCTTTACACTTATACAGGCAACTAAACACAATCACGGATCAAAAGAAGCGCAACGTAAATCCACGATATCAAAAGCGGACACCAGCGAACGTAACAAGCGCTGCCACGAGGGATACCTTGACGGCGATGATCTCCGCCGTGGTGTACGGACTGATCTTATAGTTGTCCACTGAACGCTTGACGCCCTGCAACGCACGCCAGTACTAGCTCAGTGACTACTCGTTAATCCAAGAGTAGCAATTGTTGGTGTTTATTGTTTTGGCTAATTTAAATTTGAATTTAGATTAGGCCTCATGGAAAACGATAGACAGCACTTTTTCTGCGCTTTCGTCCTCAAATTGTTGACGCGCTCGCTGAATTGTTTCCAACTGGCGCAATTTAAAGTTAAACCAATTGATTTCTGACCCTCTGCAGAACATAATAAAAAAATCCTCTGTCGATCAATGCAATGTCAATATGACGTTCACTGTATTAAGTTCTACAATGGATCAAGAATCAGTTGGTTCGATGGTACATAGTAGCGCTATTGTCTAACGTACCAAAAATCTAAATCGTGTTTAATTTTACAGGTTCAGTGTCAGTTCGTTTTGAAATGTATCAATTTCCAAGCGATTATTGATTCCAACTGTCAAATTAAACACGATTTAGATTTTTGGTGCTTTCGACAATAGTGTCGCAGGATTCCTTTTTATTTGTGGACTACTGCATATTTTTGAATCCATATCAAATATTATCATCATTTTATTCTACACGATGGGTGTAGTTACCTTGATGGCAGAAAAGACGTCGAAGCCAGGACTCCCGTGCTCGCCTTTGTGCCCTTTGTCCCCGGGCCGGCCCTGGAATGAGTGTCACGGATCATGTTCAGAAAGTGACACAAACAAATCTAAGCTTAGAATTTTTACGAAATTCAAACTCTGGTTTTCGGTCCTCTTCAATACATTATTTCAAAATTCAAAACTTTATTCATGCAAATAGGCTCCTTTGCAATGCGCCTAAATCCTATACAGTAGGTTGTACTTCCCGATGTATCTACTACAATTATGCAACGTGTGTTAGCACAATATGTTAGCAATTAGGTATAAAAATATTTTTATAGCTGGTGTAACAAGTATAGATATGTATGAGAACAACGGCAAAGTTGTATTTGTCCTGCAATCTTTATAGTAAGCTTTTGCTTGATCACGACTCATTATTGTGTGTACGGAATCCTTCGTACGATACGCATGTGGCATGTTTTTTGTTGATACTGACCGCTTTGGCTCTATCTTGTGGAAGTTTAACCTTTAATATCTACTTACTGAGACATTTAGGTCACATTAGCAATAAAAAAAACTGTTATAATTTTGCTTCAGTATGCTATTAAAATTTTTAATAACAGACAAGTTTTGTAAACAGGAAACTCTAATCTTTAGTTTCATTGAATTATTCGTGGAATTATTTGTATTGTTTGCGGTTGACCCACGCTAAAGTATCAAGTTCTGTGTTTTAAATGTAGTCTTTACAAGTTTACAAGCTGTTGCCCGCGACTCCGTCTGCGAGAAATTCGCTTATCCCTGTCCTTCGTAACCTGTTAGATGACACCCATTTTAATCCACTCCACTTAAATTGGACAATATAATTATCTCCAAAATTAGGTATTTTTTCGTAAAAGTAGCTTTTTTTCAAATTTCTTTGCAAATTGGATTAGCAGATGACGCGTAAAAGGGTTACAAATAGACAGAATGGCTTTCGCATTTCTAATTTTAGATAATAATGTACTGTGATATTATGAATACTCACCGGGTCTCCCTTAGGTCCATCCAGCCCGATAGGACCCTGGAAGAAGACACAACCATCAATACATAAACCAATAACCACACCAAGCAAATGCCAGGATAAACCCACACAGGACAGATTAGACAGACAAAAGTTAGTAGACGAAGTAAGGTCAGCATGCAGCTACGAGGTCCCAGGTCAAGAGTTAGAGCTGCAGGTTAGAGATACAGGAAGGGGGGATGTTAAAGTCCCAGCTTAGCACGACAGAGCGGGAGTAGAGATGCACGCGAGATAGATTACCCGTCACTGTCTAAATAGAAACGTCAGAAAGTGACAGGACGCGCAAAGCACGTGTGATGATCAGATACTTTGTCGTCCTTGACTCATATAATTCACTACTCTAAAGCCTGTGGCTTGACTGAGAAACAAATTTTGTGTTAAGGTTCGCAAATAACCTTCACCTAAAAATAGGATGCGTATAATTTTGATAGTTCTAAATTGACGCCCTTTTTCATCTTCCGCTGGAAAGGCTAGTTGATTGGTGAAAATCTACTCATCTTCGGTACTAACTTTGAAAATTTTGAGTTGAATAAAATTTGTTACTCCAGAAACACGGTTGAGTGTTTCCGAGCTAAAAGTTTACTTAAAACTAAAACAGTGACTTGAATGATTACTAATAAAACTCTTCATCGTTCAGAAACAACCAAACAACCATACAAAGCAGATGCTTTACAGATGTAGGCGGCGAGTCGCACTCACAAGATGGAATAGGTACCACGAAATTAGTTGTTACGATTCTGTTATCTTTTTGGACGTTTGAAATTACCCAAGATAACGCTAGTCATGCGGTTTATACTGAAACTAAGTTTTTTTTGTGTATAACAAATACCTAGTTAATTTGCTTTCGATATACATAATGCTTGCAAGAAAACGTAGTGTTATTGAGTGACACAATGACACGTTACGTATACATATAAAATCTTGACTATTTTATGTTAACTGTCTTTTTTTACTTTGTTTAAATACTCATTTCCTGCTAATAAATAAGGCAGTAACTCTCTTAAATCTTAATTTGATATTAAAACCGAAATTTAAGAAAACGCTGCAAGCGTTGGTGAACCGAGTGGTCTGAACTTTTGTTACAGTCGAGTTCATAAATATATGAGCAGACAAATGCCAAATATGTAAACTTTTGCACCTTATTGTCAATGTCATAAGGGTGTACAGATATTTTTGAACCCTCAGTTTTGCTCATATATTAATGAACTCGACTGTACCACGCCGCATTTAGTCCACGCCTGGCATTTTATTAGACACGTTTACCCGCAAACTGAGGTCTTAATTTTATTTACCCGTCACGACCGCTAATACTGCGAGCAGTTTCAACTAAGCTCTAGAATAGCTCATAAAAATATTAAGCTCATTTTCTTGGAGGGTTAGTGCGATAGGGGGTTAGGGGGGGTACTACGGGGCCACACCGTACCATGAACTAGGCTTACCATAAAACCCCGCTCTCCCTTCTCGCCCTTGCTCCCCTGAAAAGTCATACCGATAAAGAGAGCGGTCAAGAGAAAGGGGAAAGATAGGCAGACACTTTGAGAAGATACGGAGTAAATTGCTCGTGTAGGTATCTTTATAAAACAACTACAATGAAAAATAGCAACTGTGCGTGAATCGGTATAACCTTGTTAATCAGTGTCAAGCTACACCACGTCAATAACACATGGAAGAGATCACAACGCCATCTATGAGAAACTTATGAAGTATTGCGTTGGTTAGAAACTTGACGGCTACGGTAGAAAATACATACAAACTTAAATCACTAAACAATATCAGTGATTTAGTTTATTTGATTCCATGCTATGGTTTTTTGTTCTAAAATCGTCAGGCATTTGAAATTTTAACTTTTATTGCATTTTACGTCAATTTCTTTTTATCAGTTGACCTTTAACTTTAGTTCAATAAAACGTACGTGATCCCTGATTCAAACAGGTCACAAAAATATTTATGATTAATAATATTGTAAAGTTTTTCTTATCATAATTTGTTCTACGTTTATTTTCAAAATAAAACAATAATTCGTAGAAGATTGTTAGAAACAAGACAGTCGTGTATTTGAAAAAAAGAAACAGGGGAGCTGCCAAGTACTTAAAATGTCAAACAACGTAGATCATATTTACAGAAAAAGTGAAATGTAAAATTAAAAACTGCAAAATAAACAAAAAAAATAAATACCGGGAATCCATTCTTCCCCGGCGCTCCTGTTAAACCCTGAAAGTAAAAAATAATAATAAGCGAAACGAAAATGATCAAAAAAGGGGCGTAAATCAAGTCTAAATGACAATTATATATCGTACTAGCTGTTCCCGCGACTCCGTCCGCGTGGAAAAGTAACAAATTTCCCCCGTTTTTCCCACATTTTCCATTATTTCTTCGGTCCTATTGGTCGCAACGTGATGTTATATAGCCTAAAGCCTTCCTCGATAAATGGTCTATCCAATACAAAAAGAATTTTTCAATTCGCACCAGTAGTTCCTGAGATTAGTGCGTTCAAACAAACAAACAAACAAACAAACAAACAAACAAACAAACAAACTCTTCAGCTTTATTATATTAGTATAGATAACTTTATCGACCTCTACATCCATATCGTAATGTCTGCTATACATAATATATTATGTTCAGACGTAAGGTAACGGTACCAGTTATGGACGGTTTAAGCTGACAAGCACCAGTGATGGACATTTCATTCATAATTTAAAGACCATAGAGTTGTGAATTGATTGTTGTAAAACAAATGACTTTTCCTTAGTGGGTAGTAAATAAGAGTCATTGTCCATTACTGGTTCTTTGTCCATTACCGGTGACTTTACCTTAATAATAGCCTACATAAGTAAACCTGTACCCTGTGGTAGCATTACAATGCTGACATTATAAAATCAATATCAATACCTACCTATACATAGATATACAAAATGTAAACAACATACGGAAAGACTCTTATAGAGAGATCTCTCTCCAGGCAGATGTTATGCCTGGGGATCGAAGTCCACAGAGAGGAAGTTGAAAGTTGTAAGTTGTATTTATGCAACCGTTCGTCGAAACTTCGTTAGCGTGATGTAGGATCGTTTAGTTCGGCTATTCGACGAATGTGGCGCTGGGGCGTTATATAACAGATTATGATTAAAACACGAAAAGTTAGGCCAAAGGGGCTGCGGTGCGAGCTTGTTTGTGGAATTCTTTTATATTACTCTTACTATAAATATTTCAATACTTTCAAGATATCTTATTGCATAGCCGTGAATACGTTCATAGTGGATACTATGAAATTCACCTTCTGAGCTCATTTCATAACCTACACACACATTTTTCAGCAGTAGTCACATATGTCAATAATTATATTGAAGCGCCTACGATAAAACTAGCAAGCTTTGCATGTGGCGATCACATTGCGGTGACTTTATGATGTCTCACTTTCAAGCGCACGATCCATCCTTTGACCGTTGATAATATGAAAGTATACATATTTATGTGCTAAAACGTATTTTGCAAACAACGTATACATTTTATTTATGCTCATTTTGACGTTCCCTAATTTATGTCCAAACAAGTGACTCCCTCTTTTGAGATTTTGTGGTGTTTACATATCTTTGCCCTTGACTGTACCTAATGTTTTAGCTTGCCTGATTTTCACTCATTATTTACTATTTAATTACCTCGACTTTTCGGCCGCTTTAGGGTCTCCCCACATTAGTCGACGCCTCTTCGGCAAAATACGGGTAGAAAAAGCGTTATGTCAACGCAATAAGGGCGAACAAGACGTCAAACGACTCGGCTCGTTCGACCGAGAATGGCCGAGCCAATTCACGTCTTGTTCGCCCTTATTGCGTTGACATAAAGCGTTTTCTACCCGCATTTTGCCGAAAAGGCGTCGACTGGTTTGGTGAGACCCTTACGGTAGTGCCGTAGTCACGAGTAACATACAGTCACTCGTGATATCTACTTGACGATCAAAATGGGTTGGAACTCTTCACATATCGTCGACCGTAGGTTCAATTGAGGTAAGGGACAAAATACGACTTTTCAGGAGAGCCCGACAAAGTTTTTTTTGGGACTAAAACGCACATAACTTTTTTTATAATTAACCTTTTTTTGATTGGATTTCACCCTTAATCTTAGAATTTAGTGCTCTGTCTTCCTATATTATATTAGTTTTAATAATTTAATTAATTTAGAAAATAGATGTACCTTACACTAATTTATTTTGGAAATCATGTCCCTTACACTAATAGATTTTGGAGATCATGTCCCTTACATCGAATTGACCTCTATGTTGAATCTATTCAATTAATGAAAAAATAATGTAAAAGACTTGTTCTAAAAAAACACGATACAACTAATAGTGTAAACGGCCGACTAAACAAAGCAAATGTAAACGGTTGCAATGTAAGGCTAGCTTCAGATTGAAAATAATCATGTAAGTAATAAGAAAATCTATTGGAACTGTGCATTTCATTCTGTGTGACCCTTACATCGAATATTGGTACAATATAAATAATGAAAATAAATAAATAAATAATATCATAATAGTTGGAATCTTGAAGTTATATGAATTTATAATTTCTTACTAATTTTAGTAGGCATTAGGGTCATTTTGCATCCAAGTGCAACCCTTTTTGGCACTTAATAATACATAGTTTAATCGTTTTACCCCTAAATAATTGCAATTAATAACTAGAAGTGATTATTTCTCATATTTTTTTCTGATAATGAAAGTTTTGAATTGTTATTATTGAGTAGATACTTTTAGTCACTTATAACAAACAAACAATTAACGAAACGTATTTTAGAATCACTTGCTCTATCCTAACTCAAACAATCTTATTATTATTAGTTTTCATTAAGTCTGATAAATAACAGTGACATTACATTACGTGAATCATATCGAAACATCTTGCTTGTAATGTAATTTATAAGATAATTGCACAACTCTAGTTGAAAAACTTTTACTTAACGTTAGGGGACACAATGGTGCCACTGTTTCAACAATAACATAGACATAGAAAATTATTTTCTTCTGAAATAGTTGAATCGGTTTCTTACGTTGAATTCAATAATATTTTTATCATATTACTATTAATCATTATACCACAGCCGTTCCTTACACAGGTCATAGAGTATAAAAAAAAAAAATAACTGCAATTATTGCAGGTACAAAGTATATATTTACACCTGCAGAGGTACACAGTTATGAAATAATGTGATGCCACCTAATATTTATAAAATGACTTAATTTGGAAATTCTACAATAAAATACAATTAAGTGACATAAATGCAAAACATAACGTAAAAGCTAAGAAACTTCCTTTTTTGCCGGGTAACAAAGTGCAAACTAAATACGAAGTGCATCATCATTGTCTGTCATCATGTTGTCTCTTTTCCGCACTGAAAGTCGCCGTAGGATAGAAAAGGACGGCAATTTTTGCAAATACAGGTATCGAGCTTAAAAGTTCTCGAGCTTTCAGAGTAACGAACATCAATTTGGGGTAAGGGACAACTATTTTTAAACATCAGCATTTCGCTTAGTGTAAGGCCAGTTTTATTATGTTTTCTTTGTAAATAAAACATGTACAGGTCATTTTGCTAATCGAGAAGACCCTTACAGTATTCGAAGTTAGTTAGTAACGGTAGTAACACCATTTTGGGTAGCCGTTTAAAAAAATAATTGAGATACATTGTTTCTGTGGGGCTGTTTCAACAAATTTCCCTTAAAAATCACTGAGGTAAGGAACATTTTTTTCAAGTTAGAATTTTTTCGTCTACACCATTCGAAAGAGCGGAAAATTCTGAACAAAACTGTATACTCAACTCATTTTCGGTGTTTTGTCCCTTACCTCAATTGAACCTACGGTCGACGATATTGACATTTTTATGGTACGTTTTGTACTGAACTGTCATAATTGTATTTTTGAGTATCCTACTCTTTGAATAAGGCATTCAATATGACAGTTTTCAAGATTCAACCCATCTCTCAGATTATCTGTCGCCGTTTCGTCTGCATAGACAAACAGTGGATAGATCCTTCAAGCAGGAACTTTCGTACAGTCCTTTGTATCTAACTTGGCATAGATTTAAGTAGTAGGGTAAAATTGCGCGACTTTTTTTTTCCATTTGAAGGGCCTCCGCTAGCTGATGGGTACGTCCGCCGCGTGCGCACGCTCGCGGGTCCCGCTCCGAACGTCCGACGCGTACCAGACACGTTTAGTTACTAAAATACCCGCAACTCGACTAAAATACTAGCCTAGTCCGAACTAAGCGTTAGCGCTACTAGTATTATGAATAGTCTGAGAGCGTGTGCACGCCGCGTGCGCACGGAGTGGACGCGTGCCGTTCGCGTCAGTTAGCGGTGTTCATACAATTCCTGATTTGGCGGGCGTACATTCACGAACCGGGATTGAGCCACTTGCTACTGTTCGTAATTTAGACGTGTAATCATTGACCGATGTGACCGACTCAGTCAGCTATTGGATTAGTATTACACGACCAAGTTACAAACATAGGTAAATGGCTTAACGATCCCTGTTCGCGATGGTATGTCGTATGTAGGACCTACGCGTCAGCTAGCGTAGGCTCCGATGTGATGCGCAAACTTACCCCTACTAGTGAAAACCTTGCCAAATAAGATTCCAGGGGTCGTGAGTGTGGTTTCACTTACCGGCGGGCCCGGCTCGCCCGGGTCGCCCTTCTTGCCCTTCTTGCCGCGTTTTCCCGGAGGTCCGGGAGGACCTGCAACAACAGAGAAATGCCTGTTAGATAAAGTGAAATAATCGCCAATCTAAAGAAATAACAAGTAGGTGAAGTGAAATAATCGCCAATCTAAAGAAATACAAGTAGGAGAAGTGAAATAATCGCCAATCTAAATAAATACAAGTAGGTGAAGTGAAATAATCGCAATTTTAAAGGAATGCCTGTTAGATAAAGTGAAATACGTAATCGTAAAGAAATGACGTACTGGTAATAGGTTCTGAAGGAAAACGAATTATTTGTTTACTATAATAATGTTTCAGCTTTCGTGATTCTCACTCATATTTATTATTATGAAGGACTTAATCACGTATGCCTATGTTTTTAATTACCTCGATGTTTCGGCCGCGTTACTAGGACCGTCTCTACCATTACTCGAGTTTACTCGTGACCACGGTCGCTTTAACACGGCCGAAAAGTCGAGGTAATTAAAAATATAAGTCCCGCATAACAATGAATGGGAGTTCCATAGTACTAATCAGGATGTAAGTTTAGTCTAGTTGTTACTTAGTGCTGGAACTAAGTTGGTATGAGCGGAGAAAGTTTTAAAATCAACAGCAACAAAGTTTGGGGACTGTTTTACGGGCTGTCAAAAACAAGCTTAATTGTCATAATGTCCCACAAAATAACACACTCTCAACACGATTAAGTAAGCTTCTAATAATTTTAAATCAATCGCCATTATTTGCCGTAATTTAGAGGCTCGACCGGCGTCCGACGTCGATGGACGTGGATGGGCGTCGGCGCGGAGGACCACTCGACGCCCGTCGACGTCAGTTGACGTCGGGGGCCTTTCAATGTTTTTGGAAACGAATTAGGAATATGTCACGTTCGATTGCGAATCTGACAATGATGTGGTTGGAGATCTAAGCCGTTTTCAGATTGGAGGATCGTTTAATTTCGATTTGTTTGGTTTTAGGAGCCATTTGAGTATTTGACGCTTATAGTCACGCTTATGCTCCCAAATGGGGTAGGCAGGGCACAAGGAACGCTACATAGACAAAATCATGACTATTTCACGTCACTTCTAGCACATTTTTTTAGGTTTTGAGTTTGTAGGTATAAATGGGGACAGGTTGCTAGCCTGTCGCCTAAAACATACCTTAACATATTTCCTTAGTCGCTTCTTACGACATCCACGAAAGAAATGGAGATGTGTGTTATTTTAAGTCAGATATTAAACGGAACTGTGTCATTAGAGTGAGATAGTTAAATAATTAATACTCTGAAAACCTGATCTGTTTGTTTCTATTTTGTAGTTTCTGAGACAGTCACTGGCAACGACAAGACGGATTTAAGAGGGCGCACACATTTTTTACGAACGTAATATAAGATCAGGTGGGGGAAGAGAAATTCAGGGGCAGGGCAGGGGTAAGAGGCACCACAGACCATAACTCGTCGAGTTATGAGTGATTATGGTCTGTAGAGCCCTCTTATCCCTGCGTTTCTCTTCCCCCACCTGACCTTAGTGGTTTTGGACCAATGTTTAAAAAATCGTGAAATGTAAATTAACTCATATTTAGCCATGAAAAAAATATGGTTAGACTAAACATATTCTGTAAATTTACAATAAAATTGTTTCATTTGTAATTACATTAAAATCAATGAGAAAAAAATAAAGTAATGGTTCAACTTTCAAATTATGTAAAATGATATTTGAATAATAAAAACCAATAATTTGATTCATGTTAATCCGTTAATCCCCAGTAGACTGTATTGTCTATCAGATAATAACAAGTTTATATCGTTTATGGTAAATTTTAATGGCAAATTTTCAAGTGAAAGACAGCTCTGACGCGTATTTTTGTGAAAACCCTTCAACAAATTGGCTAAGTAAAAGAAATCTGTGTTGCTAATAAAATATTTTTTTCCGTTAATCCCTAGAAAAAGAGTTTATTTATATGTTACAGTAGTTTTTCTTTAAAAACTTAAGGATTTATAGCTTTCTAAAGCATTGGAAAAACATCAAAATCACCGAATTTTGTGTGCACGCTCTTAATCACGCCAAAATGGTTATTTTTAACCATATTATTATAATTCGGAACCTTAACACGTTCGCTGCGATAAGGGGTCTTTAGACCTCCTACGTGTACTCCCGGTCAGTGCGGGTGAAAATATCGTGGTTTCGCTCTGGTGCGTAGCTCGTAGCTCACACAATTGTATAGGTATAAAAGAGTCCAATATATGGTTCGATTTCTCTTTAAACGTACAACTTTTTGATATTTTAAAACACGTGGGAGGTCTTAAGGCCCCTCACCGCACTGAGATTAAAAAGTTTGCGTTCAGTACGGACAGGAGGTCTAAAGACCTCTTATAGATAGTACGGGCTTATCAGCCCCCTACCGCACCTGACGTGGCCTATGATTGTCAAACTATGACCCAGTGATGTGCAAGCGTCGATGAACAAGACACGTAATAATATTGCATTTGCTCGTGAGTGAAAATACCGAAAAGTCTGAGTACTTTATGGGTGGTAGGACCTAGTGCAGGGTCCGTCCGGATCGCTACCACTATTTTACTCGTTAATTCTACCGCCAAGCAGCAGTGCTTGCACTGTTGTGTTCCGGTGAAGAGAGTAAGACAGCCGGTGAAATTACTGGCACAAGAGGCATTTTATCTTAGTCCTCTAGGTTGGTAACACACCTGCAATACCTCTGGTGTTGCGAGTGTCTATGGGCTGTGGTAATCACTTACGATCAGGTGACCCTCTTCCTCGTTTACCATCATTTGGCATAAAAAAACATTGCTGGGTCAATGTACCCCGACCTTACGGTGCCTACGTATTTTCTATGTCGTAAGCAGTAATTGTGTTCAGTGTTTATGTTAAATACCTAAGTTTTATGATTTAACGATAAAATGTATTTTTATTTGGACATCACTAGAACTAAATACAAATGTACCTCAAATTCAGTGCTGTAAGAGGTCAAAAGACCTCCTAATTATTTTTTGTCATTATTCCATATTCTGACATCAGAACTTCGGGCGAAGCCAGAATAAGACAAAACCATCCTTTAGAAACAGTACTGTATAGGTATCATTCAAAAATTTATGAGTTTCATGATAATACAAGCATTTTAATATTCTTGTTCCTTGAGTGGTCTTAAGGCCCCTAACCGCACTGGAAAAATGGTACAGTTAAGGCCTAAAGACCTCTCATAGCACTGGTTGAAAGTAAGCAATATTTTGAGCCGCAGTGAACGTGTTAAAAGTGATAAAGGCGAAAATAAAAAATCTTTTAGATTTTGTTTTGATATTATTTTATTTTTCATTTATTTGCTTGAAACGTGGTGTAAAAAATTGTCAACATTGAGTGAATCACACATTTCACCAGTACCTGGCGTAAATAAATTACAGGACACACAACAGTATAATAAAATATAATAAAAACCATCAGAACAAATTAATGAAATTAATTTTATTAAACAAACGAAATTCGCGTAAATGTGAAAATAAAATAAAATGTAATGTTTTAAACTTTCGCGATTCTCACTCATATTTATATGAATGTACGCGGGACTTAATCACGATTTTCAGTCAACTCGTGACCACGGTCTCTGTAACGCGGCCGAAACGTCGGGAAAGGTAAATAAAATCGTGATTAAGTCCCGCGTACATGCATAATATAAATATGAGAAATAAAATGACTTAAAACTAAATACCAAGCTTAAGATTAGTCATAATTAAAATAGTGATTAACATCATAGCAACATTTATGTACCAGCCATTTTTAACCTACATTTAGATAAATTAAATGGTCTTTAATTTCATCACTTAAATGATTACAAATACTGATTGACATAATGTATACATAGCACATTTTTACCTTACAATCTTGTTTTTACATAACAAGGTGTCCCAAAGTTATGGGACATGAAGGGGAAGTACCTTAAATATCGTAGATAGTGTATTTTAGTTACTTCTTAGCTTAAATAAACAGAAAATACATATAAGATTTTAATAATGGTTAATTTATATGGGGAAACCGGTAACTAGGATGTTAAACAAAAACCGAAATACACTAATGGCAATACAGGCTAAAACATTGCGCAAAAGTTAATCAATTATCTCAAATTTCCCTCAGTCACGGCGTCATGTGGGAATGGCTGAACCGATTTCGGTACCTATTTTTGTTGTTATGAAATTTACGTGGATTTTTTTTAATGATTTTGCGTTTTTGTTATTGTAAATATTTTTAATGTAACTTTATGGCCTTTACATTTCATTGACAAGCGTTATGATTAAGGTTTAGTAATACTAGCCAAGCTCGACTGCACACAACATCATAGACTATCCATTAAAACATTAAAAGGCACTTGGTGTTACGCAGCGAGTAAAATTGTGTTTTACTCATTGTCTCTAGTTAGTAAAAATTTGTTTAGTACCTACATTTCATTCAAATACAAAATCTACTTACACGATTTAAATATACAACATAAGCCATCCAGGACTTTTACAGGTTATCAGTCACCGAAGGTTTGGTTGTGCGTGACCCGCGTGATCATGTCCCAGGCCCACGCGGGCTGGTCGCGGGGCACCATGTGTCCCGCGCGGCGCACCAGCAGCTCCGCGAGCCGGCCGGCGCGGCGCACGTACCCCGCCACCTCGCCGTCCACCACCCACTCCCGCCGCCCCGCGCTCCTGTACTCCTCCGCCCCACTGAAGCTCAAGTTCCTCAAAAAATTCGTCGTTGACACATGCGGAACTATCACATCCAGCTGCCCACTGTATAACACCACTTGGTAATGGTCGAGCAACTCCGCGATCCACGGCGCAGCTGACTGCATGAAATCGTGAAATAAAGAATTATAGACAGCACGAGAAGATATGTTGTATTGCATGTGTCCTACGTGAATCGCTTTCCGAATCGCGTTGCTTTGAAGAACAGAGGAATAGGTTTGGAAAACGTTACTGCGCAAACCTAAGAAATTATAAATTAAGCTGTTGTGAACAGGCACCGCCTTATGCCAAGCTAAGTACGCTTCTCTCCACTCCTGTTTGTGGATATGGCTGACAGCATCCGTTTCAAACTGCTTGGTTCTCTCTTTAGTTTGCCAATCTACTAAACCGATTTCGTACAAATACTCGCTGTAAACGAGCTGGTGCTCGGGGTCGCACCAGCCGTTGCCAATGACCAAGCCCTGCAGGTTGATCGTGGTCTCTGCGGCAGGGTTCTTCCTGTGGATGGCGAGCGCGAGCGCCGGGATGTACTTCCCAGCGTAGGACTCGCCGGTGATGAAGAAGCTATTCTGCTGCAGCTCCGGGAAAAGCTGAAAGAACTGCGTCAGGGTAGAGTACAGCTGCTCCGCCACTTGTGTCTGGTCAGTGCAGTATCCGCTCGCGTTCCTAGTGAAGCTGAACCCCGCGCCAACTGGGCTGTCGATGTAGATTAGGTGGTGGTTCCGAGCCCAGTGGTACTCCCTGAGCTGGATTGTGTCGTTTATTACAACGAACGGTCCGTTTTCTTCGAACAAGCCGTAGAGCGATGACGCTCCGGGGCCGCCGTTCAGCCAAAGTAGAACAGGCGACGCGGCGCTGTCCGGTGCTAGGCTTGGAATGTACCACAGGAACTGGTTGGAGTCGTGGGTGCTGTTGACGGTGAAGTAGCCGGCGTAGCTGGTGATGGGCAGGCCGGGCAGCGCCACGCGCGCTGCGAGCCGCGCCTCGGCCAAAGATCCGCGCTTGAGGTACGGCGTCAGGAACAGAGGCTCGCCCGCATCGCTCACTTGTCTATCAGTAAAATCCACGCTCAAACAGTGAGCAGAGAGCGTTTGATAAATAAAAAATATCCATAGGAAACGGGACATCGTGTTATGGGAGCGACTGCTCTAGTTTAATACGAACTGCGAATATTGATTGAATATTGTATTCCGCTGATTTTATTTTGGGTCCTTATCACAACTGGGAAAAACAGTGCGTGTTTATCTTAATTTATGACAATTAGGGAAAAATATTAGGTGGACGTTTTATGCAATGGTTTTGCCAAAGTTTGTCATTCGAATTTTGCGTACGGTTGAGGAATTTGCATTGCGGAAGTAATGACCATGTGTTCTTTTATCGCGATCAGCTCAAATGGCTGCCAATTCGTCACCATCGTAGTGTTCATGTTTTGTCGTAGCTTTTTAGGGTTCCGTACCCAAAGGGTAAAAACGGTACCCTATTACTGAGACTTCGCTGTCTGTCTGTCTGTTCGTCTGTCACCAGGCTGTATCTCACGAACCGTGACAGCTAGAGAGTTGAGATTTTCACAAACGATGTATTTCTGTTTCCGCTATAACAAAAAATACTAAAATCAAAATAATAATATTAATTAAGGGGGTCTCCCATAAAAAAAACGTGTTTTTTGCTGTTTTTGGTACGGAACCCCTCGTGCGCGAGTCCGACTCGCACTTGGCCGGTTTTTAATGACCTATTTAAGCCTTAGTCTCTTTCCTACCTCTCCGAAGGATTAAGGGGCAGCGCAGACGACAGACTTTTGTGCGATCGAGTCTGCGGCGCAATAAAAACTCTGAATGGAAACTCTCTGCGCGCCATTCGGAGTTTTTATTGCGCCGCAGACTCGATCGCACAAAAGTCTGTCGCCTGCGCTGCCCCTTACTTTACTGCTTGGTATACAGTTGGTTTGGGAACCGACTACGGTAGAGTAACAATCTTTCCCTCGCTTTCTCGATCTCCAAATCCAAATAATCATACTCCAAATCCTTTTCCGTGCATGCCTCCAAACTGTGGAAACAGCTACTCGTCAACACACGACAATCGCTCAAAATTGAGATCTAGTGGGTAGTTTTTTACGTCATCAATCGTAAACCGCAGTTTACCTTTCATTTACCTAGTCAATGGCACGGAACCCTTGGTCCGCGAGTCAACTCGCACTTGGCCGGTTTTATTAACGTTCTTATAATAAATTGCATGTTGTTTTGGTATGTCATAGTGATATTTTACAGCGAAAAAATTTAAAATTCTCCCACCCGTCTAACAATAAACTAATATGTACTAACATAGACACCTTCTACAACACCTTCTCCATTCCTTCCGTGGATGTCGTAAGAGGTGACTAAGAAAATAGGTTTAGGTAGGCTTATACCTCCAATGTATTAAACCACCTCTTCCATCTGTTTTCAAACATAAATTATGCTAGAAGTGGCTGCGAAGCGTGAAATAGTCATAATCTATATCACGTTTTATGTGCTCTGCTTACCTTTTGGGAACACAGGCGTGATTGTATGTATGTTTATCCTGGAAATTACAACGTTTAGCCTCAATTCACCACTAAACCAGTATTTGGTCCAAGTATGGCTCCAATAACCGTCCGTGGAAGCCGCGCCGCGCGGGGGTGGGGGAGGGTGTCCACTAAATTTGATTTGATTTGCGGACAAATTGAGTGTCAAGGCGCGGGGGGAGGGTCTCTCGCAGCCCTACTAGACAAACTCACTGATTTTATTTAGTTTTGTAATATTTAATGTTAAAAATGAGAGCAAATAAAATTTCACTAGAGACCTGTTTATATTTGAACGTGGAAGGTAAGTCATTGAGAATAATACTCTGATAAAAGACTTGGAAGAGACCGCGGATGGAATCTGACATCTGTCAATATCTTGTGATATGAATGGATAGGTTAGACATTTCAGACGACGTTAGAAAGTGTAATAATTAACGGCTCTTTTCATTTTTCCCGTGTGGTGCCGGGTTAGAATAGCACCTCCCCCTTCCTTCCCGTGGGTGTCGTGAGAATCGACTCCGGGAAAGGGTTAGTGTATTGCGGGCGATGGGCTAGCAACCTACCAATATCACTTTTAACCATGTGGTTAAAATATTACTAGCTACTCTCTAGCTAACTAAACACGTCGTCAGTAAAACTTACAAGCAATGTATTCAAAATTGACCTTTTTTTCCATTCTATCTCATGAATTACATTATTTATACCACTCATTCTTCACTGGATTATTTACAACGTTTGCAAGTTCTACTTTCTCAATAATGTTGGTTCGAGTTCCCGTAGTAGGCACCGAAACGATGAGACCGTTTTTCCGCGCGATCGGCGGCGTCCGAGACGGAATAACAACATTCTGTTTTTACGTCCCGATCCCGCATTTATGCGCCCGTGTCGTTTTAATGCCACTCTGTGCCGTTTCGATACACGAAACTAGAAAACCAAGCCGTAGGAGAAAAACAATGATAATTTTGAATGCTTTAGATTAGATGATAGGTTAGCAACCTGTCACTATTATAGCTCTGTCATCGATTTTCTGACGTAAAACTTTGCTAGAAGTGGCTAAAGAGCGTGGTGACATAGTGATTGTATTGTCTATGTCGCGTTTCGTGTGCTCTGCCTACCCCATTTGAGCATACAGACGTGATTGCAAGTATGTACAACTAACTAGTTAACTCTAGTACCTACATTCATCTATGCTCAAAGCTGTCTATTCCAATTAACCAATTTTGAATCAAGACTTCACGGAAACCGTTTTAATTATTGACAGGATTATGCATATCTCGTGATCTTTGTCAGTTGAGTGACGCGGGGTCGGGAGGTAGGTTCCCGAGCAGTTGTGACGTGAAACTGTCCGCTTTCGCTTCGGAGAGATGGCCACCCTTCGAAATGGACAGGCGACTTGTACAGTCGAGTTCATAAATATAAAACCGGCCAAGTGCGAGTCGGACTCCCGCACTGAGGGTTCCGTACAAACAGATTACAACGCCATCTAGTGACAGATTTTCGAACTAATGATAAATTTTAACTTTATTTAATAAAAAGAAAACTACTTGGTAGATTTTGTTCAAACCAATTTTCGTTGATAGTTTTTATGGTAATGTACATCATATATTTTTTTTAGATTTATCACACTTTTATTTTAGAAGTTAGAGGGGGGGGGGGACACAACTTTTTCAACTTTGGAAGCGTCTGTCGCGCAAACTATTCACTTTAGAAAAGTATGATGTTAGAAACCTCAATATCATTTTTAAAGAGCTATCCATAGATACCCCACACGTATGGGTTTGATGAATTTTTTTTTTTTTAGTTTCAGTTCCATGTATGGGGAACCCTAAAAAATTATTGCTTTTTTAGGGTTCCGTACCCAAAGGGTAAAAACGGGACCCTATTACTGAGACTTCGCTGTCTGTCTGTCTGTCTGTCTGTCCGTCCGTCCGTCCGTCCGTCTGTCTGTCACCAGGCTGTATCTCACGAACCGTGAGAGCTAGAGAGTTGAAATTTTCACAGATGATGTATTTCTGTTGCCGCTATAACAACAAATACTAAAATTAAAATAATTATAATAATTAAGGGGGGCTCCCATACAGAAAACGTGTTTTTTTTTGCTATTTTGGATCTATTTAAATAACTGTAACAGGTAAATACTTGAAATGCTCACAGAATGTTTAATTAAATATCTACTTTAAAAATAAATAATTGAATAAAAATAAAATTAGTATTTAAGGGGGGCTCCCATACAAAAATTCTGATTTTTTTGCAGTTTTTGGTACGGAACCCTACGTGCGCGAGTCCGACTCGCACTTGGCCGGTTTATTTAAATTTTGTGTCACAATCTTAATGCGGTTCACAGAACACATCTACTCACCAAGTTTTATCAGTATATGTAGTTCTCATAGTTTCTGAAAAAAGTGGCTGTGACATACGGACGGACGGACGGACGGACAGACAGACAGACATGACGAATCTATAAGGGTTCCGTTTTTTTGCCATTTGGCTACGGAACCCTAATATATGATTAGCCAAATGCCAGATACACAAACTTTTGCACCTTATTGTCAATGTCATAAAGGTGTACAGATTTATTTTTGAACCCTCAGTTTTACTCATATATTAATGAACTCGACTGTAAACAGATGACGAGTAATTCTGTTTTTTTTTTATCAAATACTGCCGTGCGATCGTTCTTTGTTTTGGTAAGTCCGCTTTGTTTTTGTTATTTTGCGTTTTTGATCAAGATAATCTACCGGTAAGTTGAGAAATAGGTTGTGGTTTGGTTATGTCTAGGAATACAGATATGATTTACTTGCGTGTTTATAATATTGTGGGCATGCTTTTTAGCGAGCCTTCTACGGATGGTGTATAATTTTTCTGTGCGTAACTTGTCGCTTTTTGAGTACCTAATTTATTGTATCTTTCACAAATGATGTCAAATTAGATCTTATAGCTGATTTAAACTACGAGTCGTTGACTTCTTTTCTGTTGATATCGGGGTAGGTAAGAAGTATGTTTTCGCATGGGTTCAGTCAGATATTTGGACACTAGTAAAACTGCAAATAACTAAATAATTGAAAGTCAATGTTTCTCCAGCTAATTTTGAAATGAAAATTAAATTTTTGGGACTAAAACAGCTTCGAATTAAAATCTGTCAGCGACACTGTTTACACAAAGGACCACTGCTTACGACAAGCGTGTGCTAAAAATAAGTTCCATGTAGCTTTGCTTGAGTTTTTGTGAAACGGAGTGAATAGAGGATTATAGTTTAAGTTGCGATGAGGTAGGAATTACTTAGTAGGAATATCGGCGCTGTTTTTATTTCTTCTTTTCTCAGTTCAAAGTATCACCTAGGAGAATTAAAGTTGGTACCTGTCACTGTCTAACTAAAGACGTAAGAAAATGACGGGTAGTCTGTCTCTCGTACAGTCGAGTTCTTTAATATACGAGCAAAACTGAGGGTTCAAAAATATCTGTACACCCTTATGACATCCTTACTAATCCTTATCCTTACTAATATTATAAGTCAGAAAGTGTGTCTGTTTGTTTGTTTGTTTGTTCCGCTTTCACGCCGTAACTACTGAACCGATTGCTTTGAAATTTTGCAGACGTAAAGATAGAAGTCCGGATTAAATAATAGGCTACTTTTTATCCCGTGTGGTGCCGGGTTAGAATAGCACCTCCCCCTTTCTTCCCGTGGGTGTCGTAAGAGTCGACTCTGGGAAAGGGTTAGTGTATTGTGGGCGATGGGCTAGCAACCTGTCACTGCAATATCACGTTTGACCATCTGGTTGCCCTGAAATTGCTAAACGTGGCACTGGGTTTTTGAATTCATGTACTCTGCCTACCCCTCTTGGGAATACAGGCGTGAGAATATGTATGTATGTACTTTTTATCCCGGAAAAATCCCGAGGGAAAAAAAAATATAGTTTGCTTGATAGATCGATATCGATCGATGATAGATCGATATCAATCGATGACCGATCGGTAGATGATAGATCGATGGCGCTGTGTGCCGTTTGAAACGAGAAGTTTTATTATAGTTGTGCTTTATACCGCAATGTAACCGAGTTCCACGCGGGCGAAGCCGCGGGCGGAAAGCTAGTTGACAATAAGGTGCAAAAGTTTACATAGAAAGAAAGAAAGAAAGAAAGAAAAACACTTTATTGCCATGAGTAAAGAAAAAAAATAAAAGGATAAAAAAATAAATAAATACAAAATGAAAATAAAAACATAAAACATAAATGTGTACACCATGACAATGGGCACCGAACTCAGCAAATACTGGTTTTGGATGCCAGCGCTGGTTTTCAGCCCGGTCCCTTTGACAGAGGTAGCTGTAACTCTAAGGCGATATACAATTAATCATGATATTATAAACTAAAAGTGTGGGCCTGTCAAATCACTGTGCTCTCTCTCTCTCTCTCTCTCTCTCATATTGGTTTGTCTGCTCATATATTTATGAACTCGACTGTACACGTAGAATCACGCCTATTTCTGTGATAGAAAATTGTTAATTTTGTAATCAGTAAAAACGTACAGATAAAAAAATGTTAAAGTTAAAGATGAGCCGGATCGCACTAATAATGGACTGAGTTTTCCACTCAGCTAAAGCAGGTCTTCAAGAGAGTTATAGAAGGTTCGTGTTGGATCGGCAACGCACAAGTGACATCTGTTTAGCCTTACGACAATTTGCTATATACTAAGTAAACTAAGTGTCTGTTAGCCATCGACGCAATTAAGAACATCAATTGAACTGGCACGGACAAAATTAAAAAAAGATTTACACGAAGTTCGTTGTATCACATAAGATTCATAGTAGCTTGAACTTCGTATCAAGCGAGTGTGCCTTTGTTTGCAGCGGCTGTCGGGTGAGATGAAATCTAAACACCCCCCCCCCCGCAATAATAATACTCAACAAATATAAAGCGTCGTAGCAGTAGGGCGCGTAGGGTCGGGGCTACGCCGTAGACGCTACACGCTGTACGGTGTCTTTAGGGTTCCTTATCAACAGGGTCAATAAGATCTCTCTCATAGGTTATTCGATACTTGAGCCATTATTGCTTCTTAATATTCGTGATACTGCACAATTTTTAAAGACAGCTGCGGAAGAAACTAGCTACACAAATCTTTTCGTCCGACATACTTCAGTGCCTTAAGAAGTGATGACTCTACGGCACCGAAACGTCGTCTTTCAATATCGGCCTCATCTCAAAGCTTAAAGTCGCTCAATGAGCAATAGAGAGGGCTATGGGGGTCCCTACGAGATCGAATCAGAAATGAGGAAATCCGTTGACGATGCACCGATGCACGTATGTATTTATGTTAATAGATAGGTATATATCGTGGTGCGAGGCCACATCGGACCACATTTTATGATGCTTTAATTTAGTTCAAAGTACGACCCGCGTGGTTTACGGCACTGCGCCCGGTCGCGATGAATGTGGTGTCGCGACTTCTGTGTTTTGTCAGATTAATTGGAAATAGCGACCAACAGAAGGTCAATGAACCCCTGAGATGTGACTGCTGAATACAGAAACTTTACATTACTTATAGGAATTAAGAATCAACAGGGACGCAATGCTATATCCTGTAATTAGGTACATAATTTTGTTAGGAAATTTGACCCATATTGTTTTGATATAGAGTCCCCATGCTAAATGTTGATACAGCATTGAGCACTCAGATTCATACATCACGTATTTCATTTGTGACTGCCGTAAAAGACGAATAAGGAAATAGGTTAACGTATATTCTAATCAAATCAAATCAAATATTATTTATTTGCATAAACAAGGGTATAAAGTAGGTCTTACACTATATTATAGGTTTCAGTCCCTGTTTTGCCATAATGGCGTACAAATATTTATAAATCAATAAGTTATAAATCAATAAATTGTTAAGTCTAAGTAGATAATCAGATCGTATGCGCAATATTATTTACAATAAGTTATTAGATTAAAATTAAAATGTCAAAATTAAAATCGATACTACAATTTACAATTTGTCATGAACTCGTCAATAGAATAGTAACTATTTTGAATTAAATGATTATATAATTTTTTCTTAAATGAAATAAATGGTAGTTCCTTAAAAGTATCGGTCAGCACATTAAATATTTGTACTGCCATTCCGCAAACATTATTTTTAAGTAGAGAAAGGTTTCTCTTAGGCATAAATAATTTGTGTCTATATGCTCCTCGCTTAGACTTGGCAGTTATAGTCTTAAAATAAATTGGATGTTTCCTAACGAAAAGACATATTTAAAATATGTACATGGCTGGTAAAGTTAAAATCTTTTTACTTTGAAAAAGCGGTTTGCAGTGTTCACGAAAGTCAGCTCCGGTTATTGCTCTGATACATTTCTTTTGTATTTTAAAAATTATTTTTGCATCTACAGAATTAGGTCTAATCTAGGTGACAGGCTTGCAACTTGTCACTGTTATAATATTGAAAAATAACGGAATTACTCACGTTGTTTATACCGAGATTAGCTCGACATGTTTCGGATCAATCCGTGATCCATCATCTGGAGCTACGCGCCACGGCAGCGGACAGACGCGCACGCACTGCGTGCAGCCGCTCTTTCCGCGCGACTACTAGGCACAGCTGACAGCAGTTCACAACTAATTAAGCTGAGATGTGGCCATAATACGTGAAACAGTCTTGGTTTGGTCTATGTAGTGTTACGGTTCATCGCGTTGGGACGTGGCGCATCACTACAAGTGACGGACATCCCTAGCGCGTCGTTTAGAAAAAAGAAACAATTGACGTACGATTGAGCGCCAATACGGAGACTTTCAATTTCAAGTTTAATAAAGTTATGTGAGTAAACCATTCTTATTAGTAGGTCATAATAATATGCTCTGCCTACGCCATTTGGGATAGGCGTGCCGTATATTCTGTACAGGGGCTAAACGCGCACAAAGCCACAGGCAAACGTAGTTCTGTCGAAATTTGCAGTTATACGCAGTGTTCCCAGAGGTAGCTACGCGAGCGGTGTGGAATGTTCGCGGCGCGCGCTATGCGGCCGCGGGCGTGGGGGAATTCCATCTGCGTGTTAATTAGATCTGATCATCTCTCTATTAACTATAATGCTGTAGCTGTTGTTTGGAAGTTATTTTTAAATAAGCTTCAAAACGTGGAAGTTCGTGTAAATTAGTTCTATGATGGGTCAGGAATCAATTTGGTTGAGGTTTGTGTTCTGCAATTTCTGAATAAGATTTAGGAAGCTAGAGCCAGAAAGTTAGAGCTAGAGACCTAGAGAGCTAGAGCTAAAAAGATAGTACTAGAAAACTTGTGTTAGAAAGTTAGAGCTAGAAATGTATCGCCACCTATCTTCGAATAGCCGAACTAAATAATCCTACATCGTGGCAAATTAGTTTCGAAGATCAGTTGCATAAATACAACTTTCTCTTTGTGGACTTCGGTCCCCAGACTTAACATATGCCTGGAAAGAGTTCTCTCTGGAGAGGATCACCTCTCTAATTGCAGTTTTTCCCACAAGAAAATTAGAGCTACCGAACTAGAGCTAACAAAGGTTCATATCCCGAAAACGCCGACCGAGCCTAATTTGAGTCAATTTCTAAAAATAGTACAAGAACAATTTGACCCACTTCCCAAGGGTCAACCATTTAGTAACGATTTACGACTGTTAGCCGTAAGTGACAGTAAAGTTGTAGACGCTATCGCGGCCCAGAAACAATATCGCGATGGCCGGCGTTAATCTCTAATTGGCGAGTGGCACGCCACCCTTATCAGATGCTACTCGGCGGGACCAGCGGAAGGGTTTGGTGCGTTGTGGAACAAAGCCTTAACGACGGGAGCTGGCTTCGAATAGAAAAGGGGAAATACACTAAGCCGTTCGACGTGTGCTGCTTGCGGCGACCGCAGAAGTGAAGAACGTGGTAGTCGGCCGTATTCGATCGGATTTAAGGCAGGCGTCCACAGGTCCGAATCACACGCATCGGACGCATCGCATTCAATCAGATATATATTATGGCGAAATGCGATGCGTACGATACGGGCAGGTGGACGCACTTGTGTGAGTTTTTATACAAAGAAAAAATACTATAATCCGTTGCGTGCGATACGTCCGATGCGTACGATACCGACAAGTGGACGCTTAGCTTTAGGAATAGTCTAGTAGATGTCTTTAGAGGCGACTAAGAAAATAGGTTCCGGTTTATTTTAAGCATTTTTTGTCTATGGTGCTCTGTTTGGGAACACAGGCGTGATGTATGAGTGTATGTTGGTTGAATCGACCCTTACAAAAATCTGTTAAAAATGGGCTACAAAAAAATGTTTGTACAAATCGTGACATGCCACAAACAGCAAAGATACAACAACATGACAGGGACGGTTCTATCAATAAAACTAAACTTTTGAATCAGCTGATAGCGTTACAATGTTTAACAATTACGCGTGGGTTACTCCTGTAATGAGAGCCTTATGCCCCAAGCCTACTTGACTGTCCTACTAAACTAGGGAATCAGCGCCTCTATCTTAGTCGGCTTCCGAACTGACTCCGTGTTACGAGCAGTGGAATGGGAATTGATTGCCGCTACTAGAGACCGTTTCTGCATATCGAGAAAACTCGAGGGCATAGCTAGGCACTTTGTTCAGTGTTCACTCAGTGTTTTGTTTATAGAGCATCTTCGTAACACAATGCCGGATAACGTTTATACTATTATTAAATAGAACAGCACTGATGAACTACTGATTGAAATTAAACAGTAAAATGTATGAGCTGAGGTAGTCTAGGATATTATATTGGAAATTGAATTTGATATTGACCCCGAGTCATTCTGACGAAGAAACTTGCACGCAGCGATGTGTGAAGTTTCTTATCCGTAACTACTGGGCCTGAGTGGGAACTACAGCCCAAACCCATACTGAGAAAAGGCCTTGCCCAGGACGTAATTAGACTAGATCGTTATTATTAATTAGACCTAGGTAGAATAATAGTTAAGTATAGTAATATTTCGCATCAGTTTTAAACATGTAAAACTATACGGCAAAAATGTAGGAAAATTTTGATCTGAATTTTTATTTGTTCCACTTTTAGGTTTATAGTTAAGAGGTATAATAGTGACAGCTTTAACTTTATACTAGTTACTATATAGTATACTATTCTATTCTATATCCTAACTATGCCTCGCTACAAAATCAACAATCTGTGCGTGTACACAGAGCCAGCCCCACACGACTTCGGTCGCACTTCGGTTTTTTGCTGCCTCCTGTCTCACGATTGGTTGCGATAAATTTAATTGCTAAGGGGAGGGGGGACCTGCCAAAACGGACTTTAATTAAATATCGGGCATTCCAGATACAAACAGGGATCCTTAGCTTAGTTTTGTTAACAAGCAATTGGTCCAGCAAAAAGGGTGTTTTTTTTTTCAAAACGCGTGGAAAAAGCCAATGGAGCGCTTCCTTTCCAAGCATCTGACGTACTAATGCATATTCAACACATAGAATCACGTCTGTTTCCTCAAATGGGGTAGCCTGAGCACAAGAAACTGTAAATATGCAATATCACGACTATTTCACTTACAAACCTACTTCTAGCATGATTTTAAGTTTAAAATCACATAAAAGAGTTGATAGTGACAGATTGCTCTTCGCCTATAACATACTTAAACCTATTTCCTTAGTCAACTCTTACGATATCCACGGAAAAAATGGAGAGGTGTTATTCAACCCGACACCTCACGGAATATTATTAACCTAGATGGAAAAGAATCGAAGATTTTCGAAATAATAAATATTTTCCACGGTGTCACAATTTTGTGATCTCTCTCGTCACCCACCGGTAACGACCCTCGTAGCGACTAACTCAAGTAGAGGTTTAAAGCTACGTGAGACTCACTCGTAATGAAATAAAACGAATACAAGCATGTCATCATCATTTTCCATCATTGTGCGTCTAACTGCAGCCGCCGTGGTGCGTTGCTTTAGTGGGCCCCGAATTGGCTCAAAACATGTCCAGCTAATCTACAAAGACGATTATAGGTACATTTTATTACACTATGAATTCAGCTATGCTCCACACACGGAAACTAGATAATATAGCGCTGTCTCTGTCACGTAATCCCATACAAATGACAAAGACAAAAAATCTATTTGACAATCTCGAAAAACGTGTTTACACCTGGCTACTATAAAAGAAGTGAATTTTAATTTTTAGTTGGAATTTCAAGTAAATATTTTAGGCCTTTACAATTTTATGAGACAAAAAAAAACAAGAGTAATAATTAATATTTATTTCTGAAAGTCCATTTAACAAATAATAATTTGATACTTGAAATTGCACGAAAAATTTACGACGTTACAATCTGTCAAAAGCTATTTATTTTGATGAAATAAAACAAAGGTAGCCAAGTTTCAACACTGCCTTTTATGATTTCTCCATTAACCTATTCCGTGAATGAGGTATAGATTCTGATGTCTTCGCATCGCCCTGTATTTGCATCTCTCGCAAGCTGCTACTCCGCGATTTTTCAAAGATCTAATTTTGCAATTGCTGCCGGTGCAATCACTCACCCTCCGCGAACCCAAGAAATTCTTTATAGCTGATTAACTGACGAATTTGGACGATTTGTTGGAATTCTTTAATGAAAAATAAGAGCTATCTTATGCGCTAATCTTGCTGGAAGACAGAAGTATTGTTTTTGGGAAACTAAGACACTCAGGAAAGTGATTGTCACGAGCGGCATTATATTTTAACCTTGAATTAAGTACGTATCTACAATCTGTTTAGTTTGGTGATTGAGGCTGGTAGCGTTCACTCATTGTGATAATTAGTAACGAAAATAAACAACTAACCGTGAATTAGTCATGGTTTTTTCTATGTAGCATTTCATATACGTTGCCTGACCCATTTGGAAAGGTAATATATTAATGATAATAAATACACACTTCTTATAATTCTAATGAATCTACCGTCGTGTATAAACAGAGGGCGAGAACGATAATGGGCAACGAACTAGCCAGAAACACATCGAGCTAAACTCGGTTTAAGAAATGAGTTTCCTTATATTTTTTTATGAATAGAGGTTAAGCTAAAATATGCCGGATTAATTTGCGAGACATTAATATTAACAAACAATTCCGAAGAGCCTTCCAAAGCCTTGGCTCGGGATACATCCGCTCGCAAAGCCAAGGACCAGACGCAGTTACGGATAATAAAATTATAATCCACTGTTCAATTTCGTAATTGAAGCACCTGGAGGGAGGACTACAAATCACCACCACATTATTGGACCATTACCGCCCTTCGCTGAATTTTCATAATCGAGTTAAAGGTGAAAAATATGGCGTCCGGAGTCGCGGGGGCAACGCGGAATTCCGATGAGGTATTGTGTGCCTCTGCGAGGAATACTCTGAAGAATACAACACCGAAGGCCGGATATTCAATTTTATCCGGCACGAGTCTTATACACCGCTTTGGAGCACTTTTGAATCTTTAGGTACAGTTTTAAAGTGTTTACATCAATGCAATACTAAGCAAAATCTTTGTCACAAATAGATACATTTAAATAAAGTAGATATTTAATACCTTATCTGGAGAGGTGGAGAGGTGTTATTCTAATCCTGGCACCACACGGCGAAGAAGAAGGATTAAATTATATTTTGGACGAATGGCTAGCAACCTGTCACTATTGTATCTGCCAACTTAAAACCTGAGTAGCAAAGTTGTACCTATTAATTCAGTATACATTTATTTTCTTAGATTAGGATTTTTACAATATGAATATAAAAAGTAAAATACAAAATGCACTTACAAAAAACAAACACACTATAAAAAACCTAATCTAGAATGCCGTCGGCAGCGGAGCAAGGCCCAAGCTACCGGCGGTTAGGGCTGCAGAGTGAGGAACCTCCTGTCGATGCGCGCCGTGTCAAGGAGTACTGCCTTCTGTATCAGACCCTTGAGCCAACCGTCTAGCGAGAGTCTCCTAAGATGGTGGTCGAGACTCTTCGCTATGAGACCGTTTGCTGTGACGACTATCGGTACAATGATCGTCGAATCCACATCCCACATGTCGGTCACCTCGTGAGCCAAGTCAAGGTACTTGCTGAGTTTGTCCTTCTCGGCCTTCACGAGGTTCTCGTCATGGGGGATGGTGATGTCGACGAGCACTGCACGACGCTGTGATCGGTCTATTATCACGATATCAGGCTTATTGGCAACAATAGTCCTGTCCGTGATAATAGATCGATCCCAGTAGAGCGTGGCACGACCATTCTCAAGAACTGGCGTCGGTGTGTATTTGTAATACGGCACTTCAGATTCTACAAGGCCGTATTGAAGAGCAAGTTGCTGGTGGATAATTCTGGCTACTAGGTTATGTCTGTGCAAGTACTCTCCGTTGGCAAGATGAGAACAACCGGAAATAATATGCCTGATTGACTCACCGGGACGGTGGCATGCCCGACAAATGTCGACCGTACCGTCCTTCAGGATATATTTCCGGTAGTTATTCGTCTTGACAACCTCATCAGCAATTGCACAGACAAAACCTTCGGTTTCCCCAAAGAGGTTGCCGAAGCGTAGCCAGTTTACCGACGCGAGCAAATCTACATCAGGCCCATGTAGGGCCCGGTAGAAGCGCCCGTGCAGCTCCTTGCTCTTCCATACGTCCATGCGATCTTCCGTGCTCAACACCTTAGGTTTACGCCAGTTCTCAGTAGCCAAGGAGAGCGGTGTGAAGTTTCTGTCAACTGCCACAACATCGCGATGCATCCTGCACTCATTGTGAAGGAAGTATTCCCTGAGGCTGCACACCTCGCGGTTGTGGAGGTTTTTGGCATTCAAGATACCTCGACCACCACATTTCCGCGGGATGTACAGTCTCATAACAGATGAGCGCGGGTGCAGCATGCGATGTGTTGTGAGCAGGTGACGGACTCTTCTATCCAGGGCGTCCAGCTCAGTCTGAGTCCACCTGAGTACGCCAAAGGAGTATGTGAGGAGTGGTATCACCCAGGCGTTCAGAGCTCGAATCTTGTTGCCGCCAGACAAAAGACTATTTAGTACTTTTGTCACGCGGCAAAAGAAACGCTCCGATACCGCCTGTTTAATATCACTATCCACGATACCCAAAGACTGTGACATACCCAAGTATTTGTAGGTTTCAGTTTCTGAGAGGGACTTGAGAGTTATTGTGTCAGAAAGTTGTAAATTTGTACCTATTATTGTTAAAGAAGACGGAACTATTTTTTTCGGAAGACGATTTTTACCATTAAGTGGAGCTTGTTAAACAAGTATTGTGTCTCTCAAATTCATATTTATTGCTCAGTTTTTCTACTTCAACTTATCCGCCAGCTTCTACCAGGGATGCACAATATGTAAGAGTTGTCCGTCCCTATAAACTGAAAGATACGTTCATGGTCGCAGTTGTAAGCAGATACGTAATTAATGGAATGAAGTGCGAGTTAAATATCTCCGGTAGCAACGAATTATGACACCAGGCACCCCCGGCCTCCAAGCTCGACTGGCTCCGGCCCTTCGCAGACACTATTAAACACTAATTACCACTTTAATAACGCCATAAAATCCAACACAATCACGATGGGAGACCCTAAATTTCTTTGTAATTTTCTTTAGTAAATTACATGTAATTTACGTTGCTGTTCGTCCCGCCGTTTTAGAGCTATCATTATTTCCGTCAGGTTGGTTTACCAACACCAAAAGGTGTTTTTGTAGTGTGTCCGAGTGGGCTGGGAACTTAAAGGACTTTATTAACTTTCTCCCCTGGATCGGAACAGACTGTTTAAAAAAATGGTTTGGCCACGGTTGGCTCATCGATCCCTATATTTATTTACACAGTAAAAAAGGGAACGAGATTTAATTTTTTTCCATCAAATATTAACAATTTCTAAACTAAATAAAAATTACACGGAATAAAACGTTTTCTTAGTTTATTTGTTTTGGTTTTAATTTAAAAGATGATTTAAAAAGTGGTTTTGTTTTAAACTTTTAAAGGTTCAATTAAGGCGTATATTTTTCCCAGAAGTTATGTCAGTTCTTTAAAAAAGATAGCGGTAACACAAGTCCCAAATAGGAATAGATTGATTAATTGATATAGGTAGGTAAGATACATTGTAAAAGGCCGTTAAAAACCGACCAAGTGCGTATTGAACTCACGCTCTCAGAGTGTACCTACCAGTTTAAAAAAATAACCTCAACCCAATATTCCCTTCATCTTAGATCTATTGTTAATTCTTATGTGTAAACAAATGCCATTCTATAAATTAAGTTCTTTTAGAAACAAAGATTACAAGGCATCGTTGTCCGCCGCGGTCAAGTAAGTGGTCAAGCCAACGCATGCCTTCCTGTGTCCCCTTTGTGTGGACAATGGGATCCCACGTGGTCCGAGATGGAGGGAAATATCTGACGGGTTTATCTGATGGTGATTTATATACGGTTAAAGCTGGGATTGTGAGGTGAGGATGAATCAATCAACCACGGGAAAATAAGGTTTAACTGAATTTAGCCTGTGTTTTCGATGTTGCAGCTTGCAGCAAAGAATAGATAACATGTTATTGTTTCATGGATACGGATTTAATGTTCTGTCGGTCCAAATGTTGGTTTATATGTCCGTTAGACTAGGTTTCGTTTATGGTTAGACTAGATAAAAAAAAATAGAGTTTATTTAAAATCGTCAGAGGTTTTGACCGATAAAATTCTAGGTTACAGGAGTACCTATAGTTCATTAATTACGTGTTTATATATAAGATTTTGTTTTCTATTAGTTTGCAGAAACGCAGGAACACCGTGAGCGTAAATATGTGGTAAGTAAAGTACCTTAAATTTTACGAGTATGACTCATTTGACTGATGTTCCCTCTTCATCAAAGACCCCAGACAGCCAGAAAGACGCGAAGCCCCGAGAACACTAGATTACCTACGCACTTGTTGTTTGAGCGTGATTTCTCGGCGGCTCTTGGAGCTCTAATTTGAGTGTCGCGGTGTCGGGAGCGCTCTCGGCGCGAGTGTCGCGGAGGTTACCTCGAGAGCACTCGTTCAAAGCTTTTTCTATTTCTGTTCGGTTTTTTAGTGGCTTTGTTAAATCTGCCGGCATTGAGTTCGTTTTTAATACTGGTTTGGCGCTGTTTTTGAGGCAGAAAGCAACTACTAAAATGGCTGACGCAATTTAATTTGAGTCTATAAATCACTCTGTTGCTAGAATAAAACCTTCCAAAGCCCTTTCGGTGTTTCTTTAAATTAAGTTAATTGCTTTTTAAACACCCTTCTGCCTTTCCTATTCGTATTTGGCATGGTTCCGTCGCGATCTGATTGTCTATTTCCAAATAAATAATCCCCGTCACGATACGGCACAATTAGAGCCGTGTTTGCGCCGGAGCCGGCGCCGGAGCTAGGGGTGCAAACTCGATGTTGAAACTCGAAAGATCGACGATACATCGTTCTTTATGAACATCGTTTTTGAGTATGGATGTTTCTTACAATTTCACGCAAAAAAGTACGGAATGGATTTTAATGAAACTTTACAATAACGTAGCTTATGCATTAGCTTAACACATAGGCTATAAATTATAAAGATATTGTTTTAATTGTCCAAAATATGACGATAAGTGTCAGATAAGCAACCAAAATCTACGCGGACGTAGTCGCGGGCGGCCGTTAGTCGTTTATAAACGTCGATGCTTTTAAATATCGACGTTTTTTATGAAGGATGTTGCATCCCTAGCCGGAGCCGGAGCCGGGCGGCTTGATTAGAGCCTCGCGGCCCGGCCGGCTCTCCGCCGTCCGCCGGGTAATTAGAACATTTTGTTTTTAATTCCGAGGGCTCAAGGAAACGCCTTGCAATTGAAATGAACTTCCGTAAATAAAGAAAATACCAGTATCATTGAAATCGGCGGCATTTCAGAACGGTAATTAAAGCGATATTCAATATTCCCTGTGTGGTGTAGGGATAGAATAACACCTCTCCATTTCTCGATGTCGCAAGAGGCGACTAAGGAGATAGGTTTAAGTATGCTGTAGGCGACAGGCTAGCAACCTGTCCCTATTCTACCTCTTCCATCTTTGCAAACCTAAAACTATGCTAGAAGTAGCTGCGAAGCGTGATACAGTCATAATCATGGTTTTGTCTATGTCACGTTACGTGTCCTCTGCCTACCTCGTTTGGGAACATAGGCATGATTGTATGTATGTATAAATATTCAGAGCGGACAACGGAGCCAGATACGCCGAGTTAAGGCGACGTCTAACTGCATTTGCGAAATGCAGTTCCCCTGAAATGAGCGAGTTTCATAATCTCGGAGACGACGGTTAATTACGTGAATGGAACGGCTTTGTTGAGCGACGCGACGTTAAAAACCGGCCAAGTGCGAGTCGGACTCGCGCAGGAAGGGTTCCGTACCAAAAACAGCGAAACAAACACGTTTTTTCTTTGCGAGCCCTCCTTAGGGGCAGCGCAGACGACAGACTTTTGTGCGATCGAGTCTGCGGAGCAATAAAAACTCTGAATGGAAACTGTCTGCGCGCCATTCAGAAATTTTATTGCTCCGCAGACTTGATCGCACAAAAGTCTGTCGTCTGCGCTTCGCCTTAATTATAGTTTTTATTATTTTGTTTTTAGTACCTATCTGTTGTTTAAGTGACTCATAATCTAAAAAATTTCAATTGCCTAGCTATCACGGTTCTTGAGAATGGTTACCATTAAAAACGGTCAAAATATCACGTTTTTTCTATGGGAGCCCCCCTTCATTATTACTATTCTTTTGATTTTAGTATTTCTTGTTATAGCGGCAACAGAAATACATCATTTCCGAAAATTTCAATTGCCTAGCTTTTACTTGAGATACAGCCTGGTGACAGACGGACAGCGAAGTCTCAGTAATAGGGTCCAGTTTTCACCCTTTGGGTACGGAACCCTAAAACGTAAACTTAAAATCCTTAGCGTTTATAAAATCTCAAATTACGATGAGTTTTTGTCGGCCGCTATTAAGGGAAGCACTTAATCGACGGCTCGCTCGGCAATGTGGGTAATTTTGACACTGCGAGGCTGGTGGTTACTAAAATAGCGTTCGATTATGTGGTGAAGGAACGCAGTCTGACGCTAAGCTTAAAGATACATACATACAATCAGGAACCGGGATTGTTGAGCCACTTGCCATTGTTCGCAATTTAGACGTGTAATCAATGACCGATGTGACCGACTAGATGTCAGCTATTGGATTAGTATTACACGACCAAGTTACAAACATAGGTAAGTGGTGATACATCACGCGTGTATTCCCTAATAGGATAAGCATAGCATACAAAACGGTAAATAGACAAAACGATGACTATTCGACGTTTCGTGGCTCTTAGCATAATATTTTTTGGTTTTAGGGTGGCATGTACAATAGTGACAGGTTGCTAGCCTGCCGCCTAAAATCCTTAGTCGCCTCTTACGACATCCACGGAAGAAATGGAGAGGTGTTCTTCTAAACCCGACACGGGAAGTTTAAAGATGGATGCTGTTATATCTTTAGCGATTTGTTACGATTTTATTTTTCATCCTAGGAGGAGACAAAGTGGCTCCCGCGCTGCCCGTCCTCGAAGATAAGAGAGGTGAAGGATGCGGTTGTCTCGCTCGGGTTCAGGACCTGTGATTTTTCTTGAGTTATAAAACGGTGCCGGCCGTATCATGGCACGCAATGCCCTTAGTCCTTGATGCATAGCAGTAAGATTATTTCGTGAGCGGACCTTCCATTAATAAAAATAAATGTGTAAGTATAACTGAAAAACTTAAGTAAGTCCCTTGTTGTATGTAGTTGTGTATAGTTTGCAAGGAACGACGCAAAAATTACGAAGACAATTACTTGGTATTGACAACTATTTATATCTGACGTGACAGTCTTGTCCATTATAAGTCGACTGGAATAATCAAACTTGAAAGATAAGTAAGTAATGAGTTTGCAAACCATACGTGCCATACGATATAATTTCAAATTTAAAAAATATAATGTCTGTTCGCACACATTACTCACACATACAACAATTTACTTACTTAAGTTTTTCATCTATACTTGTTCTATGCATAAACAGAGTCCATTTTTCGGGTTCCGTACCTCAAAAGGAAAAAACGGAACCCTTATAGGATCACTTTGTTGTCCGTCTGTCCGTCCGTCCGTCCGTCTGTCAAGACCCTTTTTCTCAGGAACGCGTAGAGCTATCTATAATAAAAATACCATAGTTATGACTCGATTGTCGTAATGAACGAACTTTGTAAACCTTGCAGGTTTGTACGGAACCCTCGGTGCGCGAGTCCGACTCGCACTTGGCCGGTTTTTTTATTCTATCATTATTTATTCAAAAAATACCTTACAAAATCTCAAAAAACATTTTCTGAAAGCAAAAATGTCGAGTATCAATTTTGTATTAACCACAGTTGCTCCCAACTCTACCGACTGGAAAAAGTCTCCCCTGAGTTGTAAAGATTGCGGCAACTTTCCTCATCTCCACTTACGCTGATATTACAGAACAAAGTTAGCGCTAATCAGGGCAAGTGCTCAAACCTTGCTAATGGCGGCGGTAAACTTGATACAGGGAATAGGCACAGCTGATGGAAATACCTGGATAACTTTTGATGTTACGATTTTGTATGTTATGATTTCAACATTCCCCGTAGTGTTGGGCTTAGAATGCATTTTTTCACGGATGTCGTTAGAAGTGACAATGAAAATAGGTTAAGATATGATTTAAGCCACAGCTTAACAAGTGTTATTATTATAACTCTTTCATCAATTTTTCAACCTAAAATTATGCTGAAAATGGCTACGAACCGCGAAATAGTCGTGATTTTGACTATGTAGCATTTTGTATGCTCTGCCTACCCTAATTGGGAATACAGGCATGATGTACAATCGCGAACAGGGATTGTTGAGCCACTTACCTATGTTTGTAACTTGGTCGTGTAATACTAATCCAATAGCTGACATCTAGTCTGTCACATCGGTCATTGATTACACGTCTAAATTGCGAACAGTGGCAAGTGGCTCAAAAATCCCGGTTCGTGACTGTATGTATCGGGGGGCACGGTAGTGC
>BHDV01046118.1:97821-118733 GCA_005406045.1 Adoxophyes honmai
TTTTTTTTTTTTTTAATAAGATTTATCCAAGATTTGCAAAACATCCCACCCATCTTCGTATGGCGGAATATGTGAGAGTGCGGTCAAAACCACCAGCAGTCGTGCGGCGCGGTGCAATTATCTCCGCGGTGGTCTGTTTACACACACACGACAGGTAAATGATTCACATTAAACTTTCTTAATCGCTTCTCTCGTATATGTAAACAACTGCACATTATCATTTCAGCCATAGAACGTTCAGTGCTGAACACAGGCCTCCCCTTTGGACTTCTACATTATCGATTGGAAGCGACCTGCATCCAGCGTTTTCCGGCAACATTATAAAGTCGTCTGTCCATCTTGCAGGTGGACATCCTACGCTGCGTTTGCTGGTTTGTGGAGCAGTTTTTGACCGCATCGGTGCGTGCTGTGGCCTGCCCATTGCCACTTCAACTTGCCAAGGTGGGCTATATCGGTGACTTTAGTTTGTCTACGTATCTCCTCATTTCTGATTCGATCACGTAGAGACACCCCGAGCCTATCTCCATTGCTTGTTGAGCGACTTTGAGCTTTGAGATGGGGTCGATAGTGAAAGACCACGTTTCATTGCCGTAAGTCATCACATTGTTAAAGATTTTCGTCTAGCTAGAGGCTCTGTGGTGCACACGCTTACCTATCCGAGAGTTAAAAGTACGTTCCCTCTAAAATAGTCAAGTCATCTCAATGCAAATAATTCCCAAAATACCAAGATCCCCTAAAACAATGCCGGGCTTATCCCGGTATGGTGATGTGCGGAAATTAATCGTCAACACGACAAGTTGGTCCGGAAGAGCAAGTCACCCAAGAATAAAGGAAGGCGCCGTCGACGATGCAGCGGCTGGGGACATGTTCCATTGAGCTGGGTAATTAAAATATTGGTATTGTTCAGCCTATGGTGTTAGTTACCTACTCATTACCTTAAAATAATTCGTGTGGGTTTAGAGTAACACGTATACTTTTCTTCCGTGGTTCTCGTGAGCAGCGACTAAGGAAATAGCTTAAGGTATATTTAAGGCGATAGGCTAGCCACCTCTCACTAATATACCTGCCAAATTCGAAACCTAAGAAAAACGTGTTAGAAGTGGCCACTGAACGTGAAGTTCATGGTTTTGTCTGCGTAATGTTTCGTTTGGTGCTTACGTCATTTAGGAATACAGGCGTGATGTAAGTACAATCAGTAGGTAGGTAATCGTAGAGAGTGAAAACATAAAATGTTTATCGCATTTATGTTTAAAAACTATTTTTGTGCCTTCTTAAATGATGGAAAGTCTTAAGAAGTCTACTGTTACTGCGTTTTTAAATTATTATGAATAATGATTTGATCTCGTGTGCATTATGCACCTCAGTCTGTGACAGACTCGGAAGCAACGCCGGGGGGCCTCATTAGTGGCATCGCGGTCGTGAGTTGCCGTCACATTACGCTCATATCGAGATTTACCATTAAGTTGCGACCACACCAATGCTTAAAAAACGGTGACGGTATGGAATTGCAGCGACGCGTCGTATCGGCACCGTTTTTGATGCATGTTCCACATACTGCTACTCAAAATACACAGCCGCATCGTGACGTTTCCCATACGAAAGATTTTTGACGTCCTCCCAAACCGATGACAGTTTTTTAAGCCGCTGCTGTGTGGGGGGTGTTGGCGTTAAAAACGATCCGGATACCACGCGTAAAGGTCCGACCACACCGCGGCTTAAAAAACGGTCACGATACAGAATCGCAGTGACGCGTCATATGCTTACCGTTTTAGACACAATGCTACTCCACACCGCTGCTTAAAAAACGGTGACGGTAGGGTATGATGTATGGTGCGTCAGCGTATTTTAAGCAGCGGCGTGGGGAGCATGCGTCAAAAACGGTGCGTATACGGCGCGTCACTGCGATTCCGTATCGTGACCGTTTTTTAAGCTGCGGTGTGGTCGGACCTTTACTTCGATTCCGTACCGTCGCCGTTTTTTAAGCATTGATACCGCTACCATTCCGGTGTGAATCGGCCCTAATAAACCGTTTATTTTCGCGAGCACCAAAGTCATTTCGCATCTCATGAAACCAACCCACGCTAGGCTCACGGTACTATAATATGAGAATCATCCGCTTCTCCAGTATACCTTTGGACAGACATTGTGATTAAGAGTATAACTGCACCCTGTTAGGGTAAATGTGACATCAAGGGTCCCATTCGCGGCCCCTCATCTCAGCATGTCCTGCAGGCAGATTCGCAATCAACAAGACTCCAGTGTAGGTTTATCTCGGGAGGCTGGATGACCGCCGCGGGGCTAATGTCCCCGTATCTCGTCATTTACCCGAGGGAGCTATACGATAGTCATATGCTCTTGAACGCTATTAAGTGTGTGTTTTTAAGGCACTTACTACACATCCCTAAATAAGTCGCAAATCCATGAGACAATGAGAGGTGAATCCATGACTATTTGTATTAATGTTTCATAGCTACTTTTAAGACCATTTTTAAGTTTAAAGTAAAATCATCATCATCATCATCATCATCATCAGCCTATATACGTCCCACTGCAGTGCACAGGCCTCCTCTCATAATGAGAGGGCTTGGGCTATAGTTCCCACGCGGGCCCAGTGCGGATTGGGAACTTCACACACGTTGAATTACTTCGTCGCTGTGTGTAGGTTTCCTCACGATGTTTTCCTTCACCGAATAGCTCGTGATAAATATCCAATTCGATATCGCACATAAATTCCGAAAAATTCAGAGGTGCGAGCCCGGGGTTTGAACCCACGACCCTCTACTTGAGAGGCCACAGGTCGAACCGCTGGGCTATCACGGCTTTGTTTTGTGTCACGGCTTTAAGAGGGCGCACACATTTTTTACGAACGTAATATAAGATCAGGTGGGGGAAGAGAAATTCAGGGGCAGGGCAGGGGTAAGAGGCACCACAGACCATAACTCGTCGAGTTATGAGTGATTATGGTCTGTAGAGCCCTCTTATCCCTGCGTTTCTCTTCCCCCACCTGACCTTAGTGGTTTTGGACCAATGTTTAAAAAATCGTGAAATGTAAATTAACTCATATTTAGCCATGAAAAAAATATGGTTAGACTAAACATATTCTGTAAATTTACAATAAAATTGTTTCATTTGTAATTACATTAAAATCAATGAGAAAAAAAATAAAGTAATGGTTCAACTTTCAAATTATGTAAAATGATATTTGAATAATAAAAACCAATAATTTGATTCATGTTAATCCGTTAATCCCCAGTAGACTATATTGTCTATCAGATAATAACAAGTTTATATCGTTTATGGTAAATTTTAATGGAAAATTTTCAAGTGAAAGACAGCTCTGACGCGTATTTTTGTGAAAACCCTTCAACAAATTGGCTAAGTAAAAGAAATCTGTGTTGCTAATAAAATATTTTTTTCCGTTAATCCCTAGAAAAAGAGTTTATTTATATGTTACAGTAGTTTTTCTTTAAAAACTTAAGGATTTATAGCTTTCTAAAGCATTGGAAAAACATCAAAATCACCGAATTTTGTGTGCACGCTCTTAAAGTAAAATGAAAATGTAATAATGCCAAGTTGCGAGCATGTTGACTAAAATGCTTATTCGGTAATCTTTAGTCACCTCTAACGACATCTACGGAGAAAACAGAGAAGTGTAATAAAATTGTAAACCCAACGCCGCATTAAGCTAAGCGTCCACAGGTCCGCATCGCACGCATCGGACGCATCGGATTCAATCAGATGTATGGCGAAATGCGATGCGGACAGGTGGACGCACTTGTATGAGTTTCTATACAAAGAATACTACAATCCGTTGCGTGCGATACGTCCGATGCGTACGATACCGACAAGTGGACGCTTAGCTATAGAATAACTATTTCGTCATCCATAAAAAGTGATGCTAATTGACGCACAGACTCACATAATCTCATTTTTTTTAATTCTAGAGCTACTTTATTCTATTTTTTTCCTGTAAGTTCGCCGGCTCACTACAGTGGCAGGCATAGCCTATCTCGCGCTTTGTGCTATGTCGGCTGGCCACAGAACAATATTATAAGCACCCAAGAAATTTGAACATCTCCCTCAAAGTTTGTATATGCGGTCCTAAACTTTACAAACCACAGGTCCCCAAATCTGTCGGGGCCTGTCGGTGCTAATAAGGCGTCATGTTTCCTGCACTCGCCGGAACTCGAGCAACTAATTTATCTAAACCCCACACTTCGTTGTTGCGACTGGTCGCCGATGAGTTGATCCATTACGTCCCTTAAGAAATCTTACATAAAGTATGCGTTTAAAGCAAGCAATGAATAGGAAAATGTCGCTATTGGTCGTGAAAATCCATCGGACGAAAGGCACAAAATAGATACGTACAGAAGTCAATCAAGTGCATGTTCGTTACTACTCATACCTACGCTCGGCGGTCGCCATAAGGATGGCAGTTAAGACGTATGCACATAAAATATCGTGGTAATGGCACTTGTGTCCAGTAATATAATTTAATATTGATAATAGTAACTAAAACATTTATAATTTAATGTCATTATTACTTAAATTTACGACATTGCATATATCTTGGGACGATTTCGACATTGGGCAAATGCATGTTTAATTGTATTTTACAGCGTAAGTAGTGAATTCCCATTCTTATGTAATTTTTTTACAGCAGGTTAGTGCCAAACCGTTTCAAAGCATTCAATTTCAGATACTTGTTACAATTTCGATGGGTACTTTTGGAAAGGTTGCAGAATTGTTCACAACCGCATTTCAAGCAGCCTTCAACCGCGCTCAGACTAGTCCCAACCGTTCCATTACATCGTGTCTGTGAGCCGTGTCTTTGCGTTGCTCTAGCGTACCATCGCGAACCGGGATTGTTGATCCACTTACCTATGTTTGTAACTTGGTCGTGTAATACTAATCCAATAGATAACATCTGTCAGTCATATCGGTCAGTGATTACACGTCTAAATTGCGAACAGTGGCAAGTGGCTCAACAATCCCTGTTCGTGACTGTACTTTGTGTGGAGATATTGGAGATTAACTTCTGTGACTATTTGTCTTGTGTGGCGGGTGACAGCGGCGACGGTGACACGACTTGTTTATTTGTCGTCGAGCACCAATTGCTTCCGCTCACACGTTCTTTTTTTAAGGGCACGGTGTCGTCGGTGACAGACTGATGCTTTAGAGAGCTAGCGCCAAGATTACGGTTTTTACGCTACAGTTTTAGGATGTCCACTGAGTTTGTAACGCAGTTACCTAGTCAGACTGTGACAGCTGTCGCTAGCCGAATTTGGCCGGCTACCGTGTATATATAGATATTTATACTTTTTCTATCACCGCAAGTATCATGCGGTGAACTCTCAGAGCTGAAACAAAGGATGAACTACTCGATGTAAATGCTACTTTAGGGTGTTCATTGTTCACTGAGACATTTATTACAATATTCGTTATTTGTAACTAAAGCTAAAATAAATTAACTCACATCTGCTGCGCTATCCAATCTTCAGTTTTTTAAGTCGTAATTACTTAAATAAGCAAAATAACATGTACTACTATTTATTATCATTGTGAAGTCTTCAGTATTACTTTTTAGCCAAACCTTCAATCTTCTGACAAGACAATCATGAGGAAGCCATTACCTGTAACAAACAAACCACACATAAATATAAAGTCAAAGAACACCTACAACTAAATACTATGAAAGTGGAAAAAATACAACACGATGATGATGATGATACTAATGACGCCTTATCTTAGAAAAACTTAGAGAGGGTGAATTTTCCGTGCTATGTTTTCTGCCATGTCTAATTACTAATTACTGCTTTTACAGGATAGTTAGTTAGTAACAAAATTTTAATCGTTCACTAAAACGTGAACTTATTCATGATGAGGAGTAAAATTCCACAAAACTTTCCAAGAAACCCATTTCCATTACCAGACCTGTGAGTCTACTTTAAGAACTTTGTAAGCTTAGTTCCTACTAACACACCTCAAAAGTCACCAAAACTCCAGAAAACAAATTCAAAACAGTCTCACCCAGTGACCCATACTTATGAGACCTTCGAAGATCGTCCAAGTTGCAAACTTGAGATCTCTAGGATAATGGCCCGCATGGCAAGATCAACAGACGATGCGGGTCCGTCAACAGCATTACCGGCATGGAAATTATGCCCAGTGTTTGCGGAGATGTTATAGCGAGGCTAAACGTGGCAGTAATCATGAGAGAGATTGCTCTCAACCCTTACCAAGATCGCAGTTTTCATTTCATTTTCATTTCAGTTGTGGTGTATGCTAGAGACGTAAACGATTCGTATGGTGAATTTTATAACGTCGCGCGTCGTGAGCGAGTACGGTCCGTGGTACTTAATGATTGATCCTACCTGTAATTCTCTTGCGTAACCATGGTTACCGAGTGGTATCGGGATTAACTCTTCATTTGCCATGAGTATCGTAAATGAGCGCTAAGGAAAGAAGTTTGGTGACAGACTATTGCTACAATTAACTCAAAAAATAATAAATAATAACGGTGTGGTTACGAAAAGTAAAATAGACATTGTTCTGTTTGTGTAGCGTTCAGTGTGATTTGCCTACCCCATCCAGGAATACAGACGTGATGTATGAATACATATACTTACATAATTAACCATGGTTGCTCCGGTTGTTATGATATTTATCTTGATAAGTAAGAAAGTGTAAGTACGATTAAAAGTCTGGATTTTCTTACAAAGAATCGTCATGATGGCAACACAACAAATAGAAAAGACGTTCATATTGATTGTGTAAAGTTATCAATAGAATACATTTCAACAAAACTATCAAACCAATTCAGTTATAGGAACTTGTACTTCTTAACCATCATCAATAACCTTGTACTAAACGATTTTTTCATTACATCCGAAGCAAGTACAAATCGATTGTCTCTCAAGATCGAATCAGAATGTATCGGCATGCATTAACGATTACTGACACGAAAAATGACGACCGGATTCAAATAACCGATCTGTCACGATAGGCCCTTCGTGTTTTAATGTACCTCGTCAAAGCTGATACCTATCACGCTCGAACAATATGCGCTTATCTCTCGCATCACGCAGCATCCCGCCACGAGGGGACAATGCAGCAGATGCAGCCACCATGTAGGTATGATCAGAGATGGCAACGCTTTCCGTTTTGTAAACTAGCATGTGTCTGTTAAAATCAAACGGTTTACATCTGAACGGATGCATAAAATATATCAGCAAATATGGCAATTTTGATGGGGATAGTGATATTATAGCAAAGATGATAGCTTGACATTGCGAAAAAGTTACAAATTCAAAAAGTACCTATCTCACAAAAATGTGAGATTTTCCAGAAATCCGATCAGAGCATAAAAATACTCTAATTACAAATACGTTAAAAACGAAAATTACAGGTAGCCAAAGGACAGGCACGTTCCCTGGACATCGAATTGCTTTCGTCTATCAAAGAAGGACCGCTACTAACCTTTTGGGCGATCTCAGGGATGTTTTTTGTATTAATTTAGTAGTGTAATTTTAACCCCGTGTGGTGCCGGGTTAGAATAGCACCTCCCCCTTTCTTCCCGTGGGTGTCGTAAGAGGCGACTCTGGGAAAGGGTCAGTGTATTGTGGGCGATGGGCTAGCAACTTGTCACTACAATCTCACGTTTAACTATCTGGTTACCCTGAAATTGCTACACGTGGCACTGGATTTTTGAATTCATGTGCTCTGCCTACCCCTTTTGGGAATACAGGCGTGAGAATATGTATGTATGTATGTATGTAATTTTAATAAATAGTGTATTTACACAGTTAAATAATAGTAAGCTATATTAAAACCTATTCCTGTTCTAAACGCTCCACAAACGCCATAAAATCCGACATCACAACACGAATTAAATTAACCTTCCAGACCAGACCAAGTCCTGGTGCAAAGACAACCGAAACTATCTCGCGAATCGCCATTTTATACAGAACATTCGAGATTTAGCTCAAGACCTTTCTTTGTTCCGCCAACAGGTGTCGCGAGCATTAGCATCACAACGGGCGCGGAGCACAGCACGTGTCGAGGACGCCGCAGCCTTAACAGCCAGGAGTGGAATAAATTTTGGGATGACGCAAATTTATCTATCAAGTCATAATACGATTATACTTCTGTCAGATCCAGAGATGTAAAAGAATGCAGTTTTTTTAAACGTGTATCCATCCTTTATTCAAACTTGTGGGAAATCTTCTTTATGTATAGTGTAACAGCTCAAAATGGTGTAAGAGATCCCTCTGGAAATAATTCAATGGAATATACATAATATAATGTAGTAGAGCTTCTCAAATACCAAAACATCGTAGCTCAAATTTATTGAAAAAAAAGTAACTAAGAGAAATAGTCCGCTACATTGGCATAGCTAATAATAAACATCCAATTGCTAAAGGCCATTTGTTTTCCGAAGGTCTTGCATACGTAGAATAAAGACGAAAGCATAAGGCACTTGTCCCACCGCCGGCTAGTAAGCGATAAACTTGTAGAATTAGTACTAGAAACAAGTGGGCGAGCGGCGAGTAGCGAGTGTTTTAATAAGAGAATATTGATACTTAAATTACGAAAAAAACTTCGCTAATCATAGAATCCAGAGCTATTTATGTACACCCCTATACACACTGTTTACGTGTACTTGCTGCACAGGCAAAAACCGCTATAGCTCTAGATTGCAAACAATATCTAACGCATCAGCTCGTTCCATATTTCTCTGTATTTGCAGAAACAAAAGCACTTAGCGACAAAATGGCAGCCAAACGTTACTGCGAAGCAAACATTAAACAAACCCAATACATTACTAAAGTTGTATTTACAACGACAGTTCAGCTGTTATTGCACTAACTCAGCCTCGCATTTGCATGCATCACTCGGAATCCCATATCCATCAAAAATCCCAACTGCGTGCTCTCGAAACATCTTTACTGTAATAATAACTGGGTATTTATTCCCCTAATCGAATGCCAAGGTTAGGTTGGTATTTTGGCCAGTAAAATTGCTGTCGTCTTGGTTCTTAGGCTCTGGGAAGAAGGTGTGGTTTTCCGTGGCGAGGCGCACGCGCATTTGGCGGCGCCAGGTGTGGTTGACGCGCAGTGTCATGCTAATGGCGCGATTTGATTAAAAAAGTTGGAGATTGGAGCGTTGTCATGATAATTGCGGTCTTAGATGGAAATGGGTGAATTGGAGGTTATGCTAAATATGCTAAATTTGGAAAGATTTATTTAGCTACGGAATTTTTATGAGTGAGACGGAAATATGTGGGCAGATGTGTTTGATGTTTCTTGTTGAATCTATTTACATCGTGATACGAAAATCAACTCCTTATAGGGTGTATAACAAATATCCGTGGCCGTTATACCCTGGGTTATTAAGTTTAAGAAGCATCTTTATACATACATATTTATAAAAAGATAGTTACTTAAATATGATAAAGAAAAGTTTGTAGTAATTAATGAGGCACAACGGAAAAGTTTATAGTACATAATTTTAACTACGTCTTAGCAAGTACAACTTTCTATTTGTGACAAAAAACACACGGCGTAGGAAACAGACTATCAAAGCCCCATGTTATGGAGATAAGAATTAAGTACATAATAATGTAGTAAAATTCTATAAAATCCTCAAGATAATATTCCACTTTGAAACCTATGCATCCTCTTAACACCAGCGGGGTTCCTGGTAACAAATCACACGGCGCGGAAACGGAACCGACGCCATTTCCCCGAGAACCTCTCAAATTTTAATGTTTTAAACTTTGCAACTCCGCATTGTGAAGTTGACAGAGCGGGCAAATTGCATTGCGCGCAAGATATGAAAATATTCGGATCTACTATTGAGGTGGTTAAAATAATGGAATTCATAGGTGTACTAGCTTTTGCCCGCGGCTCCGCTCGCGTTAATTTCGGGGTAGCACAGAAGAGATAGCCCATCCCATATACCAATTTATAGCTTTCTACATAGAAAATTACGGTATTCTCCACAAACTTCCACCTCTCACTTTAGTGAAATGGGGATTTTTGAAGAGACAAAAAGTAGCCTATGTCACTCTCCATCCCTTCAACTATCTCCACCCAAAAGTCACGTCACTACGTCGCTTCGTTTAGCCGTGAAAGACTGATAAACAAACAAACAAACACACTTTCCCATTTATAATATTAGTATAGATTTTAATTTATATCCCGTGTGTGGTAAAAAGACAATTAATCTTCTTTGACGAATCAAAGCTGAAGAGTTTGTTTGTTTGTTTGTTTGAACGCGCTAATCTCAGGAACTATCGGTTCGAATTGAAAAATTATTTGTGTGTTGAATAGACCATTTATTGAGGGAGGCTTTAGGCTATATAACATCACGCAGCGACTAATAGGAGCGAAGAAATATAGGAAAATGTGGAAAAAACGGGGGGAATAGTCACTCATCCACGCGGACGGAGTCGCGGGCACAGCTAGTTATTCATAAACCAACAATGTATCAAAACATCTAAACATCCAAATAGGTTTTATGTGGCCAAGTGGCTAGCTGGCTAGTGATAATATGCCGTAAATAATGTCAAAATTTGACAGTTCAGTATAGATTTTGACGGCCCGTATCTTAGGGAATAAGGGTTAATTTATTAACGAAATGTAAGTAACTTTCGCCGTAACAACATTAGTGAGGAAATAGTATAAAGTACCTATTTTGGTCGCAAAAAAGCGGGAGACGTATGAAAATCAGCGGCGCTTCCGTCGTTCTTGAGCTAAAGAGAGAAGATTTTAACAAAAACGCGTAAGATGTATGAAATATTGCGGCGCTTACTGTTTTTTGGAGTTGAAAATTTTGTATGGGAAAACATTTTTTTAGTTTTTTAGTATGTTACACTAATTTTTTCCACACTTTCTTATCTTACAAACCTTCCCTGAACTTCAACGAACATTTAAAAAAAAGAATTGGCCAAATCGGTTCGTGCGTTCTGGAGGTATTTCGTCAGGAAGGAAAACACGACTTATTTTTATATAGTAGATTATAGAATGAATCGTTTTTTGACTCACTTCCCTATTTACAGTAGGTAAACAGTAGTGACATTGCAGTACTTGACAAGGCAATCTCTATCACGTTTGCTGCGACAAAGTTCTCCGGTGAGTCAGAAATAATTTGATTGGAGTTTGCCATCGATCAAATTAATTTTTGACAGAGAAAATTGTCACGTTGTTGCATTTAACGTAATAATGATGATACTTTGTCAAGCAATGCAATATCTCCAAGATGGTCCAGGTCGGGTTTAGAAAATCAACTCTACATTTCTTTCTTGGATTTCATAAGAGGCCATCAATCTGCCGCTCTTGTCGATGTAGCGCTTCGTATGCTCTGTCTACTCGAATTAACAACAACTAACAACTCGGTACAAGCGCAGTGTTTGCTTGTATGTATGTTAATACGGCTGACGACCACCTCACATGCGGTCTCATTTTGTAATCTACAACGAAAATCTGTTGTGATCGGTAACCAATATTAATAACGCTTACACTCACGCTTCATTACCTCAACAAAACCACAAAACGATATCTCATAGATCACGGTAACATACAGATAGCCATTCACATAGTTCCTGTACAACCTATTTTCGACCACAAACCTTTCGTTTATGGACTACATTGGATCTGGGATGGTGTTGGATGATGTTCAAACGCGTGAGGCGAGACCACCCGCACCCACCGGTGTTGGGGGTCCGCCATTACGATTAAAAGCTGCAATTACTTTAATATAGCACCAAAATATTATACAAAATGTACTGTAGTTACGCTTGAGGAGTTGATTCTTATGATGTTTATTACAACAGCTAAAGGTGATCTTAATTTGATGATGCATATTGTGGGAATCATAGAGGAACAGTCACGAACAGAGATTGTTGAACCACTTGCCACTGTTCGCAATTTAGACGTGTAATCAATTACCGATGTGATCGACTAGATGTTAGCTATTGGATTAGTATTACACGACCATCGACCAAGTTACAAACATAGGAAAGTGGCTCAACAATACTGGTTTGCGATGGTACCACTGTAGTTAGACCGCTTATTAACAGTTACCAGTAGCGATATTGTTTAAAACCGGCCAAGTGCGAGCCTGACTTGCGCTCGTGGTTCCGTACCAAAAACTGCAAAATAAAAATTTTGAATGGGAGAACGCGACGATCGCATAAGGTGAACGACTCAATGTATCCGTGTTCACAATCCTGTATTTATCAGGACTAACTTGTCCGTATGTCCGTGCGTCGGTCATTTTACGCCTAATCTGATTTATTATGAGATTGGTGATACAAATGGTCATTCTTTACCATATCGGGGTGGTCGCCCTACTCAAGCTTGTGGTTCCTTTCAAAGTTATTCATTCTTTAACATGTGTTTTTTTGTAATTCCATGATGAACGCACTAATACCGTATCGTGTCGGGTTTGAAATAACACCTCTCCATTTCTTCCGTGGATGTCGTAAGAGGCAACTTAGGACAAATATGTTTAGGAAGGCTTTAGTCGACAAACTAGCATCCTATCATCTACCAGTTAACTTGAAACCTAAATATATGCTAAAAGTAACTGCGAAAAGAAAAATAGACATAATTTTGACTATAAAACGTTTTGTATCCTCTGCCTACCTCATTTGGGTATACAGGCGTGATGTATGCATAATCCCGACTAGCCCGAAACTTGTCGAGTTAAACTCGGTTTAAGACGGGAATATCTATTTTTTCATCACGAGTGAGGCACGAGCGACCCGACTGCATTTGTCATTATCTTGAGCAATATGAGACTCAATTAATAACTTTAACAGAGCATAAGTTTGACGCGTAAAAGTGTCCCGCCACGCATCATCAGAGGGACCATTTGTTCGGGCGACATCTGTCTCCAATTAACCTCACTAACGACGAGGAGGCGCCGAATTAAACTTATTAATTGTATCCGTTTCGGAGTATTTTTGACAGGTCGTAAACTATATGTTCGTTAGGCTTGTGACGGTTGTGAAAAATAGGCCTCGCTGAAGGGTAATCAACGGCCCTTTCATTTACTAACTCTTAAGGTTTTATGCGGGTGGTAGGACCTACCATCTTACCCGCTAATCCTGCAGTAGAACAGTAGTGTATAAATCAAGCACATAAGTTTATTTACATTCATATCACATTTTTACACATAAAACTACCGTGAGACTCACTCATAGTGAAAATTAACGGATTACGGAACATGTCGAGCTAATCTCAGTATAATATACAACGTGAGTAATCCGTTAATTTTCACTATCATATCACATTTTTAAATTTTTAAAGGTTACTTTTTAGTAAAAAAAGGGCTGAAAATGGCGTCAAAACGGAATTTCACAAACAATTGCGCATCGGCGTCTCGGGCTCAAATCGGCAGCAGCTCTGGCCTGAGGCTCTGACAACGTTTTCATGTGTTTCAAGATGGTCCAAATTAGAATTTGACATCTTATTGTAGGCTATTTGCTTATTTAATTTTCATAATGATAGTAGACCATGAATGTGGATGAAGCAAAAGAAGTATGTCAGGACCGTAGCAAGTGGAACAAAGTGGTCTCTGCCTACCCTTGTGGGAAAGAGGCGTGACTGTATGTATGTATGTATGTATAAGAGACCATAGTTATGAGAGTATGTAGATCAAAATCATAACTTAACACAAGTTTAGTGGCAACAAACACGTTACAAGATAGACTACTAGCGTCTCCAAATTTCCAACGGTAGGTTCACTTCAATACCTCAGATTTCGCAGAAATAAGATCTTAAAAACTGAGATCCTGGCCAAGTTAATGAGTCTTCTACCCCCCTACCCCCGGATGACAAACCGGTGGCCGGACAAGCCGTGACGGCGGTAAATCAACCGCATCCGGCTATAAGTCGCCGATTAGTCGCCGGGCCTCCGGTGGCAGGACTTAAGATCACCCTATTACCCGGGAACGGATCAAATGTTCGAAGGATATGATAGACTTTGAGGAAGGCGATTGACGAAATGGCAAAGTCAATTATCGTTACACCTATAGGTATACAGAAAAACCAAATGAAATACATAGTTTATGAAATACATCACGTACAGTCAAGGAAATTGGTGTGAGGTACGTAACGCATCTTGAGTTGAGTTCTCATTGGCCTTTCGTATTAAACAGTGGTCTACTCTCTGACAACCGAATACTACGCAGAAAACAGTCGCAAGTCCTAGCTAGTACCTAATAAAGCTGTTAGGTTCACGTCTCAATACCCTCAGGCCATAATAATCTCGCTGAATTAACAATTCTGTCTCAATCGTTTAGCGGCGACGCGCCAACTTTATGCTTACCGCTATTTACCGACGTGTCGCGTTGGCATATAAATGCCCCATTATTTATCAAATTGATGCCGTGGGAAACCAGAGTTAACATTATGTATAGAAATTGGAATTTTTACCACGAAACTGTGCAAATTTGGGCAACGCCATGTGAATATAAAATGCGTCGGTAAAACTATTTCGGATTTGGTTGTGAATTGAGTTTTATTACTACGCAGCATCAGCTAAACGTTTTGCTGTGGTTGGAAGTTGGAATACATCCACGTAGCATCGTAATCGACGTCACTCATGTCAAAGCAGAGAAGCTTTTAGTGTTGATAATCCTGTCAAAGTTGGGTTGGTACTGTATTATGTTCCTGCTTGTTAGTGTTGACCATAAATGTGGAAGGGTCATTATGGTACAATTGTATTATATTGTATTGCATGACTCTTTATTGCTCATAAAATAAGTGACAGGAAAACAGCTTCATGTACAAAGGCGAACTTATCCGCGAGGGTATCTCTGCCAGCACACACTTGAAATTCAATCGAAAGCCTCAAGTTCTCTCTCATCCGCGCGTATATTATCCTTTTTTTACCACCATCTTCTTACATTATTTCTTATTATTACCACAACTTCTGTTCCAGTAATGTCACAACGTGAAACTACAAATCGACGAGTTCCACAGAAGACCCAACTGTGTCTTATCAGGCGCCTGCAGCGCTCAGACACTGACGGATGCTCCCCAACTAATCGGCGGCATCGCTCATAAGGCTGTTTATTGTCGTAACTGGGTCGCAGGCGTGACAAATGGACCTACAAGAAGACAGAGCATGTTCCTTAACTTAAAAGAGCGTAAGTCCAGGAGAAATTCGATGCGCTTAAGCCTTTTTGCGGTTGGAGCGTTGGAAGACAGAAGCGAGTCGTTACCGGTAGTGGTGATGGACTGGAAGTTGTGATGATGGAAGAAAGTGACTGTTGTTTGTTTAGCGTTTAATGTTCGAGGTTTTAGTGAGTTTTGGGGTGGTTTGTGGCGTTTGAAGACTGGCTGTTTTGGGTTTTTCTTATTTTTAACTTTATAATTAAATGTTTTTTTTTTATATAAATTTGGGACCTATGTCCCCTTTATCAATTCAGGCAAAAGTATATTGTTAATTATGTAGACCGTGATTATTAGTTCTCCGGTGTAATAGACCATAATGTTACGAAAATTTCCAATGAGAAAAACGATAACTGAATTGAATTTTATATGTAGGTCAAAATTATTTTGTTTTACATATTTTGTACACAATCACACATATCACATGAAACGTGACATAGACAATATCATGACTATTTTACGATTCATAGCCACTCCTAGCATTATTTTAGGTTTAACTGATGAAAGAAGCAGACATAAAGGCCTGTGCTATTAGTTTATCTTTCTTTATGATAAGGTTCAATTGCAAAGGAAAATTCCTACGTATTGTAACACTTTAGTACTAAGCTTGTTAATAGGTAGTGAAGAATTAAGTCGAAGTTAGGCAAAGTTCTGTGTTGTGACGCCAACGCTTCGCAGTCCGCGCGACTGTTGTAGGCTTCATTTTGCAACAGATGCGCTGCGAGTATTGAATTCATGAATGAAAATTGAGTTTTTACGAGTTGAGTAGAATTCAGCAAGTTTTGGGTTTTCAATATCGTTTTCATTGATTTTGTTTTGATAACAGCGTCTCCCAATACTGTCATAGTCTACACTAGGTACAGTCATGAACCGGGATTGTTGAGCCGCTTGCCACTGTTCGCAATTTAGACGTGTAATCAATGACCGGTGTGACCGACTAGATGTCAGCTATTGGATTAGTATTACACGACCAAGTTACAAACATAGGTAAGTGGCTCAACAATCCCTGTTCGCAATGGTATACATAATACTAGCTGCTGCTGTCCGCAATTTCGTTTGCGTTGAGTAGTTTTGCCGTAATTCCACGGAATTTATTAATTTTCCGGGATGAAAGGTAGCTTATGTGTTAATCCAGGGTGTCCAGTTTATGCGAACTAAATTTCATCAAAATTAGACTCGCCGTTTGGACGTGAAGTGGTGACAAAAATATAATATAAACTATCACAAACTTTTGCACTAGTACAAACATACATACATATTCTCACGCCTGTATTCCCAATAGGGGTAGGCAGAGCACATGAATTCAAAAATGCACTAGTAACCTTAGTGTAATTATGCATCTGTACCTATATTGTATATTCATGAAGTTAAAGTGAAATGAAGCAAGTCATATTCTATCAGAGTGTAGAGTTCATCTGTATCTATGTTCGTTTTTAGCAACGTATCTTACGAATCACATCATGATACAAAAATGATGAACGGAGTTAAATTGCTATCTACGTAGTTGTGGGTTTCAACGTAAAAACGAGAAGATTTCTAACCTTTTATGAAAACTGTAAAAATACTAACTTTGCAGGTAGACTTTTTACAAAGGGCCACAATCCTCTTTCACCGAGTCATCGGCAAGAAAGTGATTTATAAGACTCGGTATAAACAGTCGATTTGTCGGTTGTCGGAGCGGCGGCGCGGCGCAGACGAATATAACGACTAATGAGTCGATTGTATCGAGTCGCGAAATAACAACACGAATGCAACAACGATTTTTTGCAACGATATTAATAACTCGTGGTTCAAAGGAACCGAAGACATGAAAAATATTTACGAGTTTTGGATTGAAATCGATTTGGTTTTGTTTCGTGATATTGATTCATTTTGTCTTTTTAATAAATCTGCAGGTATTAAAAACTCCTATAGAATTCAAACCCAAGAAATAGCAAGAACATTGAGCATATCTTGTGACAGACTTACCAAAAACAAACAAATTTTTCCTATGTACTGTCGGGTTAGAATAACATCCCTCCATTCCTTCCGTGGATGGCGTAAGAGGTGACTAAGGAAATAAGTTTAGGCATAATTCAAGCAACAGGATAGCAACCAGTCACTATACTTCACTTCTATCTGTTTTTAAGCCTAAAATTGTTCTAGAAATGACCACGAAACGCGAATTAGTCATGGTTTTTGTCTAAGTAACGTTTTGTGAGCTCTTTTTACCCTGATTCTTACCTTAAAGTACACGAATCGCTACATAGACAAATCCTGAGCCAAAGCCTGCATAGCTCAACCTATTTACTTAGTCGCCTCTTATGTACAAAATCCACCGAAGAAATGGATAGATGTTCTAAACCAGACACCACATGGAAACTAACTTTAATAACTTATTAATTTGAAATCTAAATCTACATCCAACACATCTTCCTAAGGAAACATCCCTAAATTCGGGAACACGCGCTAGACTAAAGTTTACTTCTGAACAGAAACAATAGTCCCCGAGAAACCACCCCCCTACCCCTAGGGCCACGAGATACGGAAGTTTAGCAACATTACGTATACGAACCTGTGAACAGCAGGTGAACTTAGTACTACATGCAGGTAGTTATAATATGTTATTGTTATCTTGAAGTTGTAACATATCCCGGTTTATTTTGGACGAATATGTTGGTAATCATTGAAATTGAGTGAATAATTATGTATGTATTTCAGTACTTATGTGAAACTCTAAAATACTAAAAAACACATTAAAATAACAAAGCCATAGTGATTAAGTGATTAAAAACAACAAAGACTAATGAACAATCCACACAATGACTTATGTTATGAGAGATTATGATCGCTTTTTTGGTAGGTACTTTTGTATAGTTCTGGAGTTGTTATTTTGACATGTTTTTGTACAATAAAGAGCTACATACATACATTACGTATGCTCATTACTCATTAAGTCATTGGAATAAGTATGTTTGCATTCATGCATTTTATGTTTTGACAAAATCGACACCGTACTGGGTTTTTCCAATACAGGGAATTAATTCACTCCATTCCTTCCCTGTAATTATTTTACCCTTTTCATTTCATTTGTACCTATATAAATATACAATTAAACTAGAAGTCACTATACATAATATAAACGGGAAATAGCTATAGTTTATTCTACGTCACATTTAGTGTTCTCTGACTACCCCATTTGGGTACAGGCGTGATTGTAAGTGCGGTGCATGTGAAATTAATTGATAATAAGGAAAATACTTGCACCTATGCACAGAAAGCAGAAAGCAGGTTAACTATATTAACTGCGCAGCTTGCCGACGCGTGTTCGTTAGGAGCCCGCTGTAGCAGCGAAAACACACTGTTTGCTAACATACAGGGTGGAAAAATAAATCGAGTCCTGGAACCTTAAATAATTAAGTTAGCTTATTCGACTTAAAAGAGTCATTTTTTTTTTGTAAAAAGACAAAAATTGCATTCAATGATTTTGAAGACTTCGCCCGGAATTCGAACAAACTAACATTAAAAAAAAACATAATATTACTTACATTTATTTTATTTTATAGGTCTAATAAAATAGCCGGTGTCTGATTTTTTAATTCCAGTAGTTCGAAACCCGGGCGAGACAAGCAAATAAAAGAAAAATCTTTGAGTAAAGTTTTATTTCCTTTGAAAAATAAACGAATGTGTCTTTTAACATGAGCCAACTTAGGGATTTAAGGTAGTTTCCTTTCGGAACCCGTCGTATTTTGCCATCCTGTATATCTTACGCGCGGTAAGGGTCTCACCAAACCAGTCGACGCCTTTTCGGCAAAATGCGGGTAGAAAAAGCTTTATGTCAACGCAATAAGGGCGAACAAGACGTGAATTGGCTCGGCCATCCTCGGTCGAACGAGCTGAGCCGATTGACGTCTTGTTCGCCCTTATTGCGTTGACATAAAGCTTTTTCTACCCGCATTTTGCCGAAAAGGCGTCGAATAATGTGGGGAGACCCTAAGGCCGCAGTAATAAGAGTGAAGGAATATGAGGCATGTTTTACAATCTTTGTTTCCTCGAGGAAACGTTTTATCAGGAATGTAAGGGGTGTATAAGAAATAGGTTTCGTTTTGTAATTGAAATAAAGCTGAGGAAACAATAAGGTGACAAGGCAGGACAGACGAGGTAGACTCATAATCAACGCGAGTTATTACCCATTTAATATACGCAAGTATAATAATTGACTAGCAACTTAAATAAAACTATTTAAAAAAATATTAACGGAAGAAACAAAAACAGTTCAAATGTTTGGAAAATTTGCGTATGCCCATGACTATTGGCTCTCTGATTGAATCAAAGTTCCTTCTCAATCAATTTTCTTCCGATTTATGAGGATTTACGAAAGGATACCGTGTATTCTACTAACTTAACTTATCAATTAGAGCTATCTCCATATTACGCAGCTTTAATCTTTCCCTTCATCCACATCAATATACACACCGCAAATTTGCCTTGCCAAGTAGAACCGAACATATTTATGCAAAACTCAGCCGCCAACTTGAATTAATGCCTCCAGCCAGCGAATTGGACAATCACAATTAACAATTAGATTACTAAATCTAATTTGTCTGGTTCAACAATCGAATTGTAATTGTTCCCGAGTACTTGCTCAAATCATAGTTGTTACAAGTTACAACTTGATCAAGTGCCGGCCGCGAGTGGCAAGGATATCAGAACTTATATTAGTTTGTGCGCGCAATTTATTCAAAATTCGTGATGTATATAAATTTATTAAAAATAAAGGTTAAAAAAGGAAAAACTATCATAAGACTCACTCATGGTAAAATAAAACAGCAGCGCTATTGCCTAACGTACGGACAGCTGCAGAGAAAGGTAACCCCCTAGCAATGAAACATTGTATGGGCGGGGGGTTACTTTTCTCTGCAGCTGACTGTACCAAAAATCTACATTTTTATTAATTTGACAGTTGAAACCAAATATCTGACACTGAAACTGCCAAATTAAAAACAATGCAGATTTTTGGTGCGTTAGACAGTAGCGCTGCAGATATACTTACTTTCGACCTTATCTTTATTAATCAGTGGTATTATGATCAGTTATGACACTTTGGTCGTACTTATAAAAGCAATAATAAAATATTTAGCTAAATTTAGTTACTTAAGTAACGGTTTCAACACAACGCAAAGCGCCTTAAATTGTTATTTATTATCCTACCAAGATTATTATGTTAATGTTAATAAAACGGACGCCGGTAAATAAACAAGACTGAAAAAATATTTAGCAACAAAACTGAGCTGTGTACTGTCGGCGAATAAAATGCTAATTAATTTAAAGCGACGGGTTTTGCATCGCATTAGACTAAGTCGAGTTTATTTTGTTTACAGTCGTTTTAGGACGGTGTGCTTCACAATTTAGTTAAATAATAAACAGAACCGCGGGCAGAGTAAACGTTTGTTTTGTATCCTTTGAAGCGTCACTTATTCAGACGGTAAGGTAAATGTCCGAGTGACTACTATGTTGTACTATGCCACTGATACTTAAATAATGGAGAAAAATCATCTTAGTTTGAATTTAGGGCATTATGAACATAAAACTACCGTGAGACTCATTCATAGTGAAAAATAACGGAATTACTCACATTGTTTATACCGAGATTAGCTCGATATGGGTGCTATTCTAGTCGCATACAAACCATTGTCATAAAATCGATTGTCATAACAGTTTAACCATAAAGTTGAAACTCATAATTTT
>BHDV01046118.1:123573-135811 GCA_005406045.1 Adoxophyes honmai
AAATGGTGATCCAAGTCAGTCGTTTCACTTAATAGAACCAGATTTCATAGTCATACAGTCCATAGATTCCAGTCTCTCGCTTATACCGACCATAATCCAGACCATAACATTCCACCATTCGTGGCAACTTTTAGCACAATGTTTAAGGTTTTCAGTTTAGAGACATAGGTAGTGGAGTCGATACTACGAGTAGTAGTAGTAAAAAGTTATTATACCTAATTCTCTCTCACAGTCTTTGCTTACCACTGGTTATGTTTCAACGCCAGTCGGTAGCCTCACCAACTCTATTTAGATTACTTTTTGGTTCAAATACGGAAGCCTTCCCAAAGTTTTTCGTTTTTGAAGTTTGTACACATATTTGACGGGTTCCACCAATCATTCGGCTCGCGTGTCGCGCCGTCGTAAGGGCCCGCCCGTCTCATCTGATAGCACTGTCGCGACTGATAACAGATACTTTATAATTATTGCATCAACTTCCTTATTTATAGAAGAGGGTTTAGCTTCAGGGCCGAATGTGTTCCCGATAAAATTGCCACGGGAAGCCGTTTGTATGTTAAGCGCTGTCCTCGCGGGTATGTTGCGATGCGAAAAGAGATATTTGAAGTGAAATCGAATGTATAGAATAATGTAAACATACAATACACCTGCATTCCCTAGTGGGTAAAGCGGTGCACATGAAACTTTCATAGTCTAAATCGTGACTATTTCACGATTTGTAACCACACTTAGCATAATTTTTGGTTTAAACAAAGATGAAGGAAGTACAATAGTGACAGGTTGCTAGCTTGTCGCCTAAAGAAAAACCTAATTTATTATTTTCCTTAGTCGCTTTTTACGCCCGCGGAAGAAACTGAGAAGCGTAATTCAAAACCAGACACGGGTAATGAAAAGAACGTGCCAAATAATTACGAGTAGCTGGGAAACGGAGGAGTGTAATGAAAATAATAGTTATTCAATTAGATTTGGGTAGTTTTTTTTTATAAATTAGTAAAAAATACTGTTACACAGAAACAATCAAATCAAGAAGCGTACCAAAAGCAGGAAAGCCTTCACCAACACTTGACGTAATCTCAACAGCGTCACAAATCACACCCATCTTACAAAAAAGCCGACATCGTCAACCGCAACCCTTCTCCCTTCATCCTCGTAAACATCGTCGATGAGTTGTCAAAATCAAACGCCTAAACCTGTCACCAGCAGGCATCGGCAAAAACGCGTGATATGTTATTCGGGTCAAAATATGCGGGATATGATAACGACAACGCGGAGGGGGATTCCGCAAATGCGGACACGCGCCGCAAGAGTTTGCGGAATGTTCCGCTACTGTTGGCGGAATACGAATAGGCCGCGATGGAGCCGTCGAAGATTAAACGATTACAGTTTTATGATACCACTCCGTTACGCCGTTCGCATGCGGTGGATCGTGACTGTTTAACTGAACAACTAAAAGTTGACAGATAAATTAAATTAATGACTTTCGAATTTGTCTACGAATTGTAAATACGAAATAATTGCGTCTTAGAACTAACAAGAAATAAACGAATATATTGAACAAAGCCTACGCTTTGTTAGACATAGCGGCAACAATTTTAACAATCTAGCTATCGCGGTTCTTAAAATGCAGCCCGGTGGCACACGTAAGCATAAACAGCGAAGTCTTAATAATAGATTCCTGCTTTTGCCTTTTGAGTTCAACCTTAAAAGCAGATTTAAACTTGTTGCGTCTCTATAGACACTTTCAGTCACACAGAATCGCCACATCAACGTGGCATCGCGTTTCATGTTAATCTGTTCACTGACAGACTGACCAATTGTTTATGATATTCGCCACGCACGGGACGCTGCGGGCACCGACGCGACGATTTGACTTGCTAATATCGAGCGTCCACACACTGCTGCTGAGTCAATACAAATTCATGCGTATGAGACAAAAACACTATCAGATTTTTTTATCTCGTTCAGGTGGCACCGAATTAATCTGCCTTTATATGTTTTGATTCGTTGTGGAAGCTAACAGTCGAGAAAATTTACATGAAGGGTTACCCGAGGAATTTTAAATAGGTTATTTTGTTCAAAGGCAACTTTATTGAATAAAATAACTATCTGGGAGATTGAATAAAGAGTAATTTTTGTTTGATTTACAAAAACTTGTTTTTTTAGTGATTAAGTATGATTCTTAATTTAATGCTTTGTTTCTTGAAGACAGTACGTCACTGAAGTGGAATCATTTATACTTATTTGTCCATTCTTTTGACTGGCATCATGAAAAAAAAAGGTTTTTTTCAGATTGAAATTTTTGGGTAACATCTTTGAATGCAGAATTACTACATAATTTTTTCTTTTTTTTTTCTTTCTCAACTTTCATTGTATGTCTACTCAAATTTCACATGTTTTGTCAATCGCTTGAAGGTCAGCAGGAAGAGATCCTTTTAGGGATATGTTCGCCTTTGTACTTGTGTTTTGTTTTGTACTTGTTATTTTGTCATGTGTTTCTTTTGTACAATAAAGAGTTACATAGTTACATACATACATTAAAAAAAGTGTCCTTTCAGCAACTTCGAGAAGTCGCACCCATTGCTTTTAATACCATCAATAAGAATACTGAAAAAAACACGATCACAAACTGCGTTCGCATTGGCCAAAAGAACTTGCTAATCCCGTTGTTTATATTCAAACCATGGACCCAATCCGAAACTAGAGGAGTGTGAAGGAATCGCAGCCTTACAAAACTGAAACTATTCTAAAATTCAAATCAAAGATAACTAAATCTCTCACGTAGCGTTGCGATCCTTCGACAAAAACTGAGCCGGATTTCCCTTTTAGATGCGAGGGTAGGACGGCCGAGTGACGCAGCGACGGGGCCTGTTTACACGTGTGCTTGCGGAGTGAAGAGTTTGATGGCAACGTCCTAACTATCTATACATACATACATACAATCACGCCTCTTTCCCACAGGGCTAGGCTGAAACCACTTTGTTCCACTTGCTACGATCCTGAGATACATTTTTTGCTTAATTTTCTTCATACATGCTCGTTGATTTCGGGTACGCCTATGTTCTCAAATGGCTGAGCACTAGGTATGTACTAATGGCGAACAATGATTATGACTATTCCACACTTAGCAGCCACTTGTAGCTTAATTTCAGGATTGAAAACAGATAGAAGACGTGGTATAATGGTGACAGGTTGCTAGCCTGCACCTAAACCTGTTCCCTTAGTCGCCTCTTACGAAATCCACGAAACCTCGACTTCAGACGGAAAACAATTTATCTTGTTAAAAAATAGGTCAGAGTAAGTTAAAAAAAAAACTTTTTCTAATTTGTGTAAACCAACCTTAGTATGTGTATCAAGTCACAGCTACCTATTGTCACACGAACAAGGCTAAACTTGATAGGAAGCGACACCTCAACGTTAGACTCGGCTTAATCATGGGTGACAAACTTAGTTAACATGCTGACTAACACGTACAATCGCGAACCGGGATTGTTGAGCCACTTGCCACTCTTCACAATTTAGACGTGTAATTGATGACCGATGTGACCGACTAGATAGCTATTGGATTAGTATTACACGACCAAGTTACAAACATTGTTAAGTGGCTCAAGAATCCCGGTTTGCGACTGTACAATCTCAGAATAGGTAATACTTATTATAGAGGGTCCACTTCCGAACATGTTTGGGCAGAAATATCGCTGTCTCTTTCTACCGTTAGCTGCTTGCCTTAGTCCTTTCAGGAGGTCTCACCGGCGGAGTATTCCTAAACTGCGAAGTTGATCTCGCAAGCACAACGTCACAAAACAGAGAGGTACAGAAGTCAATAGCTATGTCCACACCAGTGCGCTTTCACGTTCATCTTGCGTCTTCCTCTGACGCATGCCCGTGCAACCAATAACAACAGCGCATGCCGCCAGCGCGTCTTCATTGAGGATGGATCTAGTTTCAGCGCATGCGCTGTGTTTGCACGGGCATGCGTCAGAGGAAGACGCAAGGTGAACGTGAAAGCGCACTGGTGTGGACTTAGCTAATTTCCATACAAAGTGGGCAGCCCTCGAGTAACCCACTCATAGATACGATATCTCGAAAAGTTGGGACCATTACGTCTAGTCTAGTGTGTTATAAACGATTATGGAGACTGAGATAGCGCCGCCAACGGAACGTTTGCTCAACTGCCGCGGTCGACACGTCACCATACAATTTTGCGTTAATTCGCAAACGAAATCGTTACCGAATTTATAATCGTTTTGAATACACTAGACGTTCTGTCCGAGCACGGTTGCCGTCCACTTGAGACGCGCGCCTGTGAACGAATCTATAACCTATTCTAGTCTAGAGTATTAGGTACCTCAAAAGATACGCAACATCGTAATTTAAGTAGCAATGACATGAAAGTAAAAATGTTTTACTACAATCACGATAGTCTTATGAGCATACGCCATAATTATTAACATCCCTAATGCAACCGTTGAGCGTAGGTATGATAACTGAAGTACATACACGTGATTGACTTCAGTTCTGCACGGTGCACGTATCTATGTGACAGCGTGATCCCGACAAAGTGTCAAGAGCGAGCCGCATACCAACTAGTGGAGATTTGGCACGTGCTCGTCGGAGCAACTGTCGCGGTTCGCATCGACAGCCCTTATGTAACGGCTAACGCAGATTATTGTTCCGAAGTTGGAACGAGAGCGAAACTCGAGCGGGATTGTCAATCGTTTAGGAGAGGGTTCGGAATTAGAAATACAATCACGCCTGTATTCCCAAATGGGGTAGGCAGGGCATAAACGTAGACAATGCCATGACTGTTTCATAATTTGTACCCATTTGTAGCTTATTTTTTAGGGTTTGAGTAAGAAGGTATAATCGTGTCCGATTGCTAGCCTGTCGCACTAGGGATGCGTATCAAAGAAACACCGCGTATACTGACAAAAAGCTGTGAACGTTGTATTATGAAGACTTTTTGTAGTATATTTCAAGCAGCGTTGCACCCGCGCGAAGCCGGGGCAGTTATACTCACAAGAAAAACATGATTCATTTTTAAAATCAAACGATAGCATGTGTTAAGCCGTGAGTTATGTACAAGAAAAAGTAAGGGAAACAACGGCACGTATTTCATTCGGATCGCGTTACCAGCTGTGGAAACAAATCGTCAGCGCATTACTTATTCAGAACTTTCACACCAAGTCCCCCCACTTCCTGGCATTTAACGACTAAATTACAGGTTAGAAATAACGAAAAACAGAAACTGAAGTCGATATTTCTACAGCTGTTTAAGCTTAAGTCTTGCCGCAAACGAAACTGGATGGTAAGCCATTAGAGCATAAAACCCGGCCAAGTGCGAGTCGGACTCGTGCACCAAGGTTTCCGGACCATTGACTAAGCAAATGAAAGATGAATTGCGGTTTTGCGATTTAAGACTCGATTTAGATTTTTTCACTTTGGGACACATGGATACACCACACGCATGAGTTTGATGATTATGAGTTTCGACTTAAGTTTGGGGAACCCCAAAAATGCACTGTTTTTTTTTTCACTTTTGTGGAAAATCTTAATGCGGTTCAACGAACAATTTTACACCAAGTTTCAACAGTATACTCTTATAATTTCGCAAAGAAAATGGCTGTGACATGCAGATAGACAAACATGACGATCCGGTTTCCTTTTTTTGCCATTACCCAGAACCCTAAAAAGGACATGTGAATCGAGTCCTGTAATTCGGGAGACAATAGGGGCGGGGGGAGGGGGGTCGTGTCGCGGGCTGAATACAAGACGAGTCATTAGGGCTTGCTCGCGGCAGGTGGACCCAACTTGGGGGAACATGTCTGAACAGGTTGGAAGATGTTTGGTTTCCGTCCCAAGTTTATACAAAGGATAGCTGATATTTTGCGGAAGATGGGATGAAGGGAAAGTTCAAGATTACTGCGTCTTTGTAATTTTTGTGCAAAGCTTTAGCTACGAGTGAGTGACGAATTTACCTTCTGTAAGGCTTAGCACGGCAACACATTCTAGTCGCCTCGCGCGCGGGATAGTCTACCTGTCATTTACTGACGTCTCTAGTTAAACAGTGACAAGTATAGTTTATCTCGCGCGTATCTCAACTCGCGCTTTGCTGTAACAGCAATGCCAGCTGCCGACTGGAAACAATAGAAAGAAAGAAAGACATTTATTGACAACAATTTGACACAGACATAACAATGAACTTATCTGAAATACATAAATTAGCTTAAATAAATAAATAATAGTAACTTAAAAATGTGCATGCCACTTCCGTGCCAAACAGTGCCAAAAGGGCCGCACTCAGCATAATATTGCGGCAAGCCGCAACGCTGATTTTCAGTGCGACCCCGGAATAATAATACTCTTAATGAAATAGAAATAGGGATAACTCAGGTCTTTAATCGAGATTCTGCTCGACAGGTTGTCGTGCTCCGGTATTAGTGTCGTCAATAGAAGTCGTTGCGGCTCTTAAATGCAGGGCTACCGACACGCCCAAAACATGTCGCTTCATTTAATAAGTCGTTAATATTCCGTTCTTTTTTCCATTTTAAGAGAGCCTTACGGTGAATGGTAGAACCAATATAGAAAAACCGACGTCACCAACTCTAGTCTTTATAAATCAGCTGGCTTAGCACGACTGAGCAGTAAAGATACGCGCGAGATAGACTATACCCGTCACTGTCTAATTAGAAACATCAGAAAATGTCAGGTAATCTATCACGCGAGACAAGTCACATGTGTTGCTTTGCTAAGCCTATCGGCATCCAGTTTCCAAGGAATCCAACCGAGAATACCTCTTAGAACCACCTAAGATAGTCCAGTGTCTCCACCAATTCGAGGTGCCTCACAAACATCTTAATAAATAAAATAATTACCGTCACGTCGGTACGCTTGTCACGTTCGGCGTCCCGCGCCAGCTCGCTGGTTATCCTGCTAATACCCCATCGGAACTCCAAGGACTCAATAACTCCGTTTATTGATGGTTGCGAGAGCTTCATCGGTTGTCAGGGTTTTGCGGAGAACGTCTTAATAAAACTTCAAATGGACTGACATTGGAGGTGGGTGACCGACGGTGTCGGTTGTATTGTTAGAAATTACATGAAGAGTAAAAAGTAAATGCAAAAAGGACCAGCCGGGAAAAAGTGTGGCGTTCATATCGTTCCGCTATCAATGTGTTTGGTGCTTAAAAGACACAAGGTTAAACATTTATTTTGCAGCAAGAAGAAAACATTTGATATTGTTCTCGACTGCAAAAATAAGCAAGATGACTCGTGACTGTAAATTTTATTCGTTTAAGACCTTCAAATTAATAACTTTTGCTCTCTGCTCGTAAAACATACTCTACTTTTCCTTTGGTCTCACTGGTCTCACACCGAATTTTCTTGCGGTAGGTTCGCGTTTAATTTAGTTAGTTTATTTAAATTAATCCAAGGTGGTGTAGTTAAAGTTTGCTATCACAACTTATTTTCCCAGAAGATCCACTTTTTCTTCCCGTTCCAAAGAACATCGTCCCTGTCCACTACCCTGAACGTAGCAACAATACAGCTGATACGACGCCGTTACAAGATCGGGATAGCGGGAATAGCCCGAAGACGCTGCGAGGAACAAAGGGGTATTGTTTCCTTGTCGGATGTTTTTCCCGGATCGCCACATTAAGGGAATTCGAGTTCGCGATCATTTGTCGATCTGCAGCCCGCGTGGGCTTAACGGGCTTAGCGAAATACAGATATGAATAAAATGAATTAAGTAAGGTTGTTAGGTTCAGGCTTGTATTTTATTTTATGTTGCTAAATATTTACGAGAATATGATGGAACAAATTAAGTGGCTTGCTATTTGCTAAGTAAGGTAAAACGTTCGAGTGCTCGACAAATTAAATAGAAAATGTTTCATTTGCGTCGTAATTTATTTAGTAATTTATACGTAAAACCATTATGTGTATTTTAGAACATGAAACCGTTACAGGTGTTTCAATGTAATTTGTTTTAAAAGGTCATCATCTTATCAAAACTTATCTAAAATGTTAATCAATCGATCGAATAAGTATTATGTCAGGTGATCTTGTTGGCGAGTTTTTTTTAATAGAAAGTAATTAATAACTAGGTATTTGCTATAACAAAAATGAGGTTGTTAGTAAAAGTTTTGCTATTTTTATCTTAATAATATCAACTCAATACATTGCAACGAATACTACTTATGACTCAATTAATTTAGTCCCGCAGAAGAACGTTGTCATAAAAAAGTAAACGAAATTATGTCGTAACGTTTGCTAAGTGTAAGTAAATTTTAAAACGTGGCACGCAAAGTCCAACTAACCTCTTAACAAAAAGTACATTATAAATTATAACAACGAAATCAAAGTCCGATTCCAACGATAAGGGAAAAATAATGACTACATCCTGTATTCCGTTAAACAAACATAAATGTGAATGAGCCGCAGGTTAATTATGTAAATTAACGTCAAGGTCAATGCGAAGTGTGAACCCTAATGAACTGCACGCAACAGCGAAGTGAAGTGTAACTCGTGACCACTTCCACTCGATAACCACCACAGACTTATATCGAAATAGATGAATTAAGTGTACGTACTTCGCGTGGCAAAAGCGAGAGCAATGCTCTTCCTTTGACGCGATTTTACTAGTTTTGTACTACTTAGATTAGGTTCAACTTCCTAGAGACAGGACAACTTGAAAAAGGCGGCGTCACTTTTGAATCGGTTTCACTCGGACTGTCAATTCCCATCACTAAAGCTCTCATGTGACGTTACAGTAGGTAGAGAAAAAGTGGCACGCTTGGTTTTTATACAAATGGAGGAACTCGCGGTGTCTATTTCGATATAAGTCTGTGATAACCGCATTCGGCTGGACGCTCCATCGCCCCAAACTCGATTAATCGAACCATCGTTAACACTCGAATCCGCTAACACCACGCGTATCCTCAACTATCTCATCATCCCTTTTTACTGCTTTGGTTTAAGAGGGATAGACTGAGCGGTTTTCAATGCAGTCTCATCAGCAGTGAGCACTGACAGCGTTCATCTCTTTCATGCTACTCCTAACAGACAAGGACGTCCGCTGTCAAACTGTGGGAAGCGTGGGAAGTCACGGCTGGAAATTGTCTGCGGATGCCATGAGGATTATTCGCAGATACACGTTGTAGTGGTATTAATTACAGAGTTTTCTGAATACAAAAATGGATGAGCCTGATCCTCTTTTTTTATTTCCTGGGTTAGGAATTTCACAACGTTTTGTAACACATTCTTCAACGTGGTAGGCCAATTGATCGACACGATTTACGCTTTGAAGCCATCTTCCGCATAATATTTAGGTTTTGGGTTAGATGAATGAGGTATCATAGTGACAGGATGCTAACCTGTCGCCCAAAAACATACCTGAACATTGTACTTTATTGATCCTTTGGTAATCTTTTCCATGGGAAAGGGCTTTTCTAGGGACAAGTTTAGATGCAAAGGCATCCCATGGAAAATTAAAGGACCCTTTTCAAAATCTCACATGAATCGCCGTCATATAACAAAAAATTTCACGTCACCGTTCCGTAACTCGTCATAGTCATGGCCACTTATAGTGTCAACGATGGAAAAGGGTTGACCAGAAAATGTGATGCCTTAAAAACACCTTAATTTTTTTTTATACAATTGTTCGATAGGTGATGTTCAATGTCGCTTTAAAGCGTGCGCTAGCTTAAATATTTCGCAGTAGTGCTTTTTTTTTAAGTTCCTGTCGCTCTAACTCATATACATAGAATTAAATTTGTTGTACAGCTATTAAAACATTTCATTTAGTTTTTGAGTTTGTCACTTGGTAATTAAATTAAACAATATAAATGAATCAGATTGCTTAAACAATTTGACACGTTAAAATATTTTTTGCAAAATAATTCGCTCGCAAGAAGCCCATTCGTAGTAAGACACATTGACACATTTAAATACATCATTTTCCGGACTTGCATAAAAAAAAACTGAACTATTTTCTTTAATAATCAGAAGTGAACTCTCACCTTCGTTTAACTTTGAATCTTCGCCGCCATTACCATTTTTCTCGATCGTTTTCTGAGATAATAACGAGGTCATTGCTCGCCGGGAGATTTTCAGTCTGCTATATTGAGTATTAATAGCGATGCTAGCGATTAGCTTAAACAATGGACAATAGAAGCGCATTACTTGTATGGAATCTAGTTAGCGCTAAGCAAACAGGATTTTTTTTCTTTATACTTATTGTTACGCGGGATTTATTCGCATTTCAATATGATTTTAATTACCTCAACGTTACAGCGAATGTGGTCACAAGTAGGGTAGAGGTCGTCGTAAATAAGTCCAGCAATAAATATGAGTTTTGTTTTTTTTTATTGGAAAATCTAACGTCGGCGAAAAAACGAGACAGAAAACAGACGAAAATAAACACGTTCTCGAACAACCATTAGAACAAAGAGTAATAAAAATCTCGCGAAAGATAAAGAAGAAACTTTACACGTTAGCTGTAACTCACGGGCAGACACTTTAAAAACAGAAACTAATAACACCACAATACCTAGAGCTGAACAAAAACAACTTCGCTGATTAAAGAAAGTTCTCGAACTAGCTGTAGATGTAAGAGTTCGTTCCCACTATGTCGAATATCGGACCGATTTTTTATCGCGTGTCGTAGCTGAATAACATTTTTTACGAAGCTGTTCACACACGAACGATCGTTGGATTTTGTGTCGGATCCGACATAAAATATCGTGCGTTTTGTTAGCCCACGCCAGAAAAAAATCGTGTCGGTCGCGTCGTTCACATAATATTGGATGTCGGGCCGACCCCGCCCGCGTCTCACCCCCTGTACCTCTCGCGCGTCGCGTTCGCGCATTCACATTATCGTGGCTGAGCCGACTAGTGTGAACTAAGGCGCCGACAACCGATAAAAAATCGTCCCGACTGACGACATAGTGGGAACAGTGGCGTCGACACCCGATTAAAAAGCGTCCGGACAGCCGACTAGTATGAACAGAGGCGTCGACACCCGATTGAAAATCGTCTCGACTGACGACATAGTGGGAACGAGCTCTAAGTAGACTGCAATAAGCGCGGTGCAGACGGGCAAGAACTAGGTTTTGCCGCCACTGACGGGTGCCGTAGTCACCCGCAGCTGACGTTTTTAAAGCATTAAGGACAGTTTCATAATCCAATGTCTGGGCAGGATTGCGGAGAGAGCTGACAATTAATCTGTAGAGATACAATTATAGGAAATATTTTAATCTTGATTAAAAGCTAAAGCCACAACTCCGGACTGCACAGGTATTAGATGTATTGTAAAAGTATGAGAGTTTTGCTAAGTTTTTTTTAGAAAGAATCTGATAACGAATAACTGTGTTATTAAAACGTAACTAACCAAACTACAAGCGTGGTTTTTATCCATCTAATAGGTGTGACAGCTAATTTTTTGACAGTCGTCGACGAGTTCAGTTTCAAAGTTCCCTGTACGGTTGATTACTTATTTATTGAATTGGATTGATTACTGACTCACCGCAGAACGTTGTCACAATAAACTTAATAATGCTTTCCTTCGTCGAGCAATGCGATGTCACTATGACGTTCACTGTAAATAAGTTCTCTGGTGGGTCAGGTATCAAATGGTTTGAGTTTACCATGGCTTGCAATTAAACCATTAAGATGGAAAGTAACCAAATTATGTTTTAAGATAAAACCACATTTCACTTAAAGACGAAAAACTTCGGTTGATCCCACATAACAGATAACTCAGTTGCAAGAGAAAAACAATTTCGACTTTATCTGTTGCAAGTTGAATGTTTGAGCGAGCTAAATCTTATGCACTTTTCAATTTACAAATTGAAAGTATCGTACGACAACGGAGAAAACGAGTTAAGCGTAATGTCTGATGTCGATATCTTATTTCAAAGACGCAGCGTTTCAATTTTGCAAGTAAAGAGCTTCAATAACTCGATTACTCTGTTTGTGCAAGCGATTCTTTTTAACTAATTGACATATTGAGGGGGTCTGAGAGGGAGCTATTCGATTGGAAATGTTAAGAAAACTCTTGAAAAAAAACAAATGAGTGTACAAACATTGCAGTTGCATTATTATCTTACGCAATTTTTACAACTGGAAAACCATTTTGAAATTAAGAACATCATAAACTATCTACATGACTGTGCCTGCGGGATGGTAGGCAGAGCACACCAAACGTTACATAGAAAGCATTTTCCCACCGCCCAAAAAAAAAAAAAAAA